>JAHWFP010108198.1:44976-60226 GCA_023313725.1 Lithobius niger
GGTCTTGTTCTTGGTCTTGTTCTTGGTCTTGTTCTTGGTCTTGTTCTGGGGATGTACCTTTCGGCTGTCCACTCTACAGGTCAAACCATTTGTCCTATGAAGTCGGTTCTTAGCTCATTTTACAGGTATTGCTCTGTAGATGTGCCCTTTCCATAAGGCATTTTCTAATTGGTCAAGTGGTTCAGGGGTTATGGAGCTCTAAAAGACCAGATTGATTGTTTTACATTGTTTTAAACATTGTTATTATGCAACAATGCTAATTAGCAAACACCAGCTGCAAGACTGAAGATTAAAGGAATTGTTTCTATTGTTAACACTGGCGATAGCCAGTGTTAGTAAGAGTCAGCCTTGGGTCACTGTGTTAAACTCTCAGTTTTACAGTTTAGCTGCAATTCTAAAAGTAACACGAATTAATAAACAAAAACGGAACGTTAAATGTTTAGAGTAAAGGTCTAAAAGTCAAAACCTAGAAGGAACACGGACAAGCTTTGACAGTCAGGGTCTAGGTGTACAATTTTGTAAGAGGCTGGTAAGCATTAGACCCTTACTACCCGGTGGTCAGAAATAAAAAACATTTTCTCGAAAAACTGGAAATCCTCCCACGCGTGATGATCCAGTGGTACTATGGTATAGGTTTACTGCTTTACTGTATGTTGAAAATTATTTTTCGATTTAGTAACATTGTAGGGTATCCTCTGCCGTAAATCTACGAAATATAACAAAAAAATTCTAAAGCATCAAAAGACACAAAATGCCAAACTTCACAAGAAAATTATGTTCTTAAAGTTCCATAACAATATTCCATAACAGAACAAAGAAAATCTGCTACAATCTTTCATACACACTTTCTGTCCGAATAGAGTAGAATTATAAGCTAACCACCGGGTAGTAAGGGTCTAATGCTTACCAGCCTCTTACAAAATTTGACACCTAGACACTGACTGTCAAAGCTTGTCCGTGTTCCTTCTAGGTTTTGACTTTTAGACCCTTACTCTAAACATTTACCGTTCCGTTTTTGTTTATTAATATTACAAATACGGACAAAGCCGCTGATAGATAGCTGTGGACAAACCAACTTCCAAAAGAAAGACTTGCACTGAATAAGCGAACGAAGCGAGCGAAATTCAGTGCCTTTTGCAACAAATGGAGACAACCAGCTTGGTATGTCAAAGTATCACGAATTAGAAAACAAAAATGAAGTCGTTTGATGTTTAAGGTAAGGTTTAACTCATACGAAGTCAAAACAGTAAAGGAACACAAATAAACCTTCCTGTAAGGTTTCACATAACGCAGTGTTCCTGTACTGTTTAGTCCACGTGAAACCTTACTGCTGTATTCAACCATTAGATACGTAAATAAAATCAAAACCATATCCCAACTTTCAAAATTGTTGTAAGAATAATATAGTGTATAATATAGGCTATACACTCGGCCAATTTCGGGGCTAAATTGTTCATCATCATTCTAGTCTGGTTGTCTCCTTTCCGTTCATCCTATTGATACATATACACCAGTCTTTAAGATTTCATATTCAAGACTTCAGGGCGGGTATTTCATTTTTATTTTTAACAATACTTACAGGATTTCAAGGAGTCGCACGAACTCTGAATTGGTTAATCTGTAGGTCTGTACTAAGCACACTAAAAGTATGGTTTTTACGATTTTTCAGTGATGTCCTTTAGCCAAGTAGAATGAACCAATCAGACATATCGTGTTCTAAAGGAAAAACTGTAAAAACGTATGAATACAGCAGTAAGGTTTCACGTGGACTAAACAATACAGGAACACTGCGGTATGTGAAACCTTACAGAGAAGTTTATTTGTGTTCCTTTGCTGTTTTGACTTCGGATTAGTTAAACCTTACCTTAAACATCAAACCAGCTCGTTTTTGTTTTCTAATAATGTATTCACTTGTGGTGCAATTGATACAGCCTTCAGTACATCGGCGAACTCATTCCATGGGACATGTCTCATCTTTCACCCACCAGAAGATATGTATGTGACAGCCAGTCTCAACCTTACAATCGAAGAATAAAGCAGAATAGGCTTGCACGAGTCCTCCACTAGGCTGGCGCGAGTATCTTGGGTAGCATTCCATTCCCGTCAAAACATTTGTGAAGGTTTCGAAAGTTAATGCACATCAATTCTGCTCCCACTACTAGGATATGCTGTGAATTCCTTATCCATGTTTCGCCGTGCCATGAACATTGCAATAAGTATTCTTAAGAAGATTAATTCGTCATAGACACCAGTTTGACGCCGATCACCATCACAAATCTGCACGTAGAAATGGCTGACGGTAATTTCAATGATTGGTTGTGCGTTAGCAGGTAGTGGCTAGAATGAAAACCTTGTTCAAGCCTGGTTTGCAACACCAGGAAGGGCAGACAGCATTCTGAAGTCATCGCATGTAAAACAAAATAGGTATGCACACACGGTTAGCATCGCAGGCCTTCATATTCTGCAGAATGAGGTTATCAGAATCAGAGTGATGACATGACAGTTCAGACAGTCGTTTAAGAGGAGGCAACAAGCATCGGCTGAATTGATATTCTGGGATGGATGCAACTGCTGGGGTAACGTAGCCTCTATACACTTGCAAGTGTATTAAGAGAGGTACCAGATATCATATTACACAATGACTTTCCTGTACATTTCCATGTTCCTGTGAAGGCCACTGCTCAAGTAGCGCACTGTGAACAACACGACATAGCGTTAATAATTTAACATATACGGCGGGGATAACAGTTGGGAGGTAAGCCCTACCTCTGAGGGTAAGTTGAGGGGTAAATGAATCTTGTGATATAAGTTGGGAGGGAAGACGATTTACCCCTCAGTTCCGGGGCAAACATTACCCCGGAGGTAACTAACCCGAGAGGGAAATAGTTGGTGATAACAGTTAAGAGGTAGCCCATTTCGAAGGATGAACGGGTGTAAAGTTACCTCCAAGCTCCGGGGTAAATGAGCCGCAATTACCCCGGCCAAGACCGTGGGGTAACTTAAGAGGTAGGGGGCAAAAAGCTACTCCGCATGACACGAATGCACTGCAGCACAGTGAAGGCAGGCGGTGCCTTGCGTCCGTGGTGATTCCACGTAAACAAGAGATCAGAACTCTTTACATAGTTGTCTATCATTCCTCCGTTGGCTCACCATACAAAACATTGTAAACATAGTAAAGGAGGTTTGACCTCAACCTCCCATGTTAAAGCCGAAATTTCGATGCTTAATAATTGTCAGCTGTCTTTCAATATTTTCCACTTAAATTTAGTATATAAGCTTTGTTGGCCTTGGTGAACATGTGTCCGAACTTTATTAATTCCAATTTGCCACATCGGAGATTTGGATTTAAGCTGAGATCGTGATTTTTATTTTTGGCATCTTGTTCTTGACACGACACGTTTCTACTAGATTCTCTATAGATGAAACTATTTGTCCTGTAAAACTGGTTCTTTGCTCATTTTGCAGGTATTGCTCTGTAAATGTGCCCTTTCCATGAGTCCTTTTTAAATTGGTCTAATGGTTCAGGGGTTAGGGAGCTCTAAAAGACCAGACTGATTGTTTTACATTGTTTTAAATATTGTTATTATGCCACACTGCCAATCAGCAATCGCCAGCTGCAAGACGTAGAATGAAGTCGATTAAAGAGCGTGTCGTTGGCTTGCGCAAACCGTAATTGACAAAGATACAAAACATTAAAACGAGCTAATCTAACTGTATGGGCTAAAGTAGCACGAAGTAGAAAACAAAAACGAACTCGTTTGATGCTTATGTGGTAAGGTTTAACTGAACCGAAGTCAAAACAGCCAAGGAACACAGAAACATTCCTGTAAGGGTTCAGATACTGCAGTGTTGCTGTATTGTTTAGTCCACTTGAAACCTTACTGCTGTATCCAACCATAATACACGTAAATATAATTAAAACCAGAGCCCAAATTTCAAAACTTTTAATGCTCAAACGAACAAAGAATAACGTAAGGCTGCATATTCGACTGCTTTCTTGGTTAAATTTTGTCAGTGTTCTTCAGTCACGTCGTTTACGTTCATCACCCTACTGATGATACATATATCATTTTTCAAGATTTGCAAGCACTAATTTTCCAGATTGTAATTTCATTATTACATTCCAGGATATTTTCAGGTTTTCAATGGCTCGCACGAACCCTGAATTACCTATACAGTTGTGCTAAGCACACTAAGCATTAATTTTAAAACATTTTCCGGCGATTTTGTTTAGCTAAGTAGAACGCACCAATCATTAGCTGACCTATCGTGTGCAAAAGTAAAAATGGTAAAAACATTTCAATACAGCAGTAAGGTTTCACGTGGACTAAACAGTACAGCAACGCTGCGGTATTTGAACCCTCACAGGAAATTTTATTTTTGTTCCTTTGATGTTTTGACTTCGGATCAGTTAAACCTTACCTTAAGCATCAAACGAATTCGTTTTTGTTTTCTAATACTACAAAGCTATGCTGTAAACAATGAGAAAATGTAATTGACGGTCAGTTAGCTAAGGTTAAGGTACTAGGCCATCCAGCAGGATAAACGACGAAGTAGTACATTGAAGTAGTCGTTTAACTACATATCTGTGCATTCCATAAGAATGCTCTCTAATCTAGCTCCCTGTTTCTGCATAAATTCTGTTATTCACCCACCTGTCTTCTTTTTTCCTTGGGGGAGGACGGGATAGTAAAATATATGCGAGAAATTGCGTGTTTCGTTAGTACAGGGTGGTCAATAAAAAAAGAAATAGGAACTTGTGTCTTGTTTTGTAAAAAAAACAAAACAAAGGCAGTGATAGGTACTACCTTTCTGGATCAGACACTTTGGGCCCGAAAAGGTTGGTCGTATTTATTGCTGACAGAAAAGCAGTTTGACAAAAGATATCTCAAATGAGAGGTTCGCCGACGTATGCGTTTGTTCACAAACCTCCAATAGCTAAGCAGAGCATTTCAATGTTTATTTACATCAATATTGCTGTCAGGAAGAACGTTCAACTCCTTTTCAGTGCAGTCTGAATTATGACCACAAGGGCTTTCAAAATAAAGGGGGGTTCGGGGGAATCACCATCGAAAAAAACACAAATAGCACTAAAAAGGGCTAATGGCAGTAAAAAAGAGCAAATGGTACTAAAAAAGAGCAAGTAGCTCTAAAAAAGGGCAAATTGCACTAAAAAAGGCCAAAGAGTAAACAGTAGGTTTTAACAAACCTATTTCTTTAGACCGCTTTTCGTAGGGGACGGATGTTCAATAGAAGACGGATGTTCAATAGGGGGGATGTTCAATAGAAGATGTAAATAAAGGCAGGCACTATTTTTCCGTCCCCTATAAGAAGCGGTCTAAAGAAATAGGTTTGTAAAAATAAGTATTAATGACTGGCCCATAAACTGCAATCCTGGAATTGCCTTAGTTTTCATGGTTTTCGTTTTTGTTTTGAAAGTCTTTTTAATTTGTTCTTCCGAAAGGGCAACCAAATAAAAACGGTTTTGTTTTTAATTATGAGCTCATAGGCTTTCATCAATTCAAGGAAGGTCGTTTTGTCGGTGGTTGTGAAGTTTTTTCGTTGCTTCTTTGGTGCAGTGGAAGCATTCTGATGAACCGTTTATCTTGACAGATGCTCAGCTGGTTAAATGAATTTCTTGCTCAGGTCCTTCTCCTTTATCCCTGTTAACCAATCAGAGCCATGCTTTATTCAAAAGTGTATGAAAACACGTCACCGTCAGATGTATAACCAATCATGGCTTGACATTCGCTACCCCTTGGCTTACCTCCTAACTGATATCTCCGAATCAGTTGAGGTGTAAGTTGGGAGGTAAGTTGAGGGTTAACTACCTCCGAGGTAGCTAACCCTCAACTTACCTCTTGACTAATATCACCGAACTTTTCCCCTTTTCCATTTTCCCCGGAGTTGTGGGGTAGCTACCCCGGGAGGTAAACTACCTCGTAGGTAGATTTACCCCGTGACTGTTAGCCTATCCCCGGCGATAAAGGTGCAATTATTACATTCTCATTATGTTTTCCTCCACATTAAACAAAAACTAAAATATTTACGGGATACATTGTTCAGGCATTTCTCTTACGCCGGGGATAACAGTCACGGGGTAAATCTACCTCGGAGGTAGTTAACACTCAACTTATCTCCCAACTTACGCCTCAACTGATTCGGAGATATCAGTTAGGAGGTAAGCCAAGGGGTAGCGAATGTCAAGCCGTGATTGGTTATACATCTGACGGTGACGTGTTTTCATACACTTTTGAATAAAGCATGGCCCTGATTGGTCAACACGGATAAAGGAGAAGGACCTGAGCAAGAAATTCATTTAACCAGCTGAGCATCTGTCAAGATAAACGGTTCATCAGAATGCTCCCACATTTAACTGTACCAAAGAAGCAAGGAAAAAAACACACAACCACCGACAAAACGACCTTTTATAAATTGATGAAAGCCTATGTGCTCATAATTGAAAGCAAAACCTTTTGTATTTGGTTGTCCTTTCGGTGGAAAAAATTAAAAAGGCTTTCAAAATAAAGACTTTCAAAACAAAATCATAAACCATGAAAACTAAGGCAATTCCAGGATTGCAGTATATGGGCCGGTCAGCAATAGTTATTTTTACAAACCTATTTCTTTAAACCGCTTTTCGTAGGGGACGGAAAAATAGTGCCTGCCTTTAGTTACATCTTCTATTGAACATTTTACTCTTTGGCCTTTTTTAGTGCCATTTGCCCTTTTTTTAGAGCAACTTGTCCTTTTTTAGTACCTTTTGCCCTTTCTTACTGCCATTAGCACTTTTTAGTGCTATTTGCCTTTTTCCCCGATGGTCATTCCCTCGACCAACCCATCTCTCTTTTTTTTTTTGAAAGCTCTTGTGGTCATAATTCAGACTGCACTGAAAAGGAGTTGAACGTTCTTCCTGACAGCAATATTGAAGTAAATAAGCATCGAACTGCTCTGGTTAGCTATTGAAGGTGTGTGAACACACGCATACGTAGGCGAACCTCTCATTTGAGATATCTTTGTTCAAACTGCTTTTCTGTCAGCAATAAACACGACCTACCTTTTCGGACCCAAAATGTCTGATCCAGAAAGGTAGTATAACTTCTCATTGGCTTTGTTTTTTTACAAAACAAGACACAAGTTCCTGTTTCTTTTTTTTATTGACCACCCTGTATTAACAAAACAGGCAATTTCTCGCTTATATTTTACTATCCCGTCCTCACCCAATGAAAAATTATGCAGAAACAGGGGGCTAGATTGGAGAGCATTCTTATGGAATGCATAGATATGTAGTTAAACGACTACTTCAATGTACTACTTCATCGTTTTTGTACTTATCCTGATAGATGGCCTCGTACCTTAACCTTAGCTAACTGACCGTCAATTACATTTTCTCATTGTTTACAGCATAGCTTTGAAGTATTAGAAAACCAAAACGAACTCGTTTGATGCTTAAGGTTTAACTGATCCGAAGTCAAAACATCAAAGGAACACAAAGTTTCCTGTAAGGTTCCAGATACCGTAGCGTTGCTGTACTGTTTAGACAACGCAAACCTTACTGCTGTATTGAAATGTTTTTACCATTTTTGCTTTTGCACACGATAGGTCAGCTAATGATTGGTGCGTTCTACTTGGCTAAACAAAATCGCCGGAAAATGTTTTAAAATTAATTGCTTAGTGTGCTTAGCACAACTGTACAGGTAATTCAGGGTTCGTGCGAGCCATTGAAAATCTGAAAGAATATCTTGGAACGTAATAATGAAATTACAATCTGGAAAATTAGTGCTTGCAAATCTTGAAAAATGATATAAGTATCATCAGTAGGGTGATGAACGTAAACGACGTGACTGAAGAACACTGACAAAATTTAACCAAGAAAGCAGCCGAATGTGCAGCCTTACATTATTCTTTGTTCGTTTGGGCATTAAAAGTTTTGAAATTTGTGCCCTGGTTTTAATTATATTTACATGTATAATGTTGGATACAGCAGTAAGGTGTCACGTGAATTAAACAATACGACAACACTGCAGTATATGAACCCTTACAGAAAAGTTTATTTGTTTTCCTTGGCTGTTTTGATTTCGGGTCAGTTAAACCTTACCTTAAGCATCAAACGAGTTCGTTTTTGTTCTCTTATTCGTGCTACTTTAGCCCATGCAGTTTAGATTAACTTGTTTTAATGTTTGGTATCGCTATCAATTAGGTTTGCGCTAGCCAATATGGAAACACGCTCTTTAATCTTCATTGGCTGATTGGCATTGTGGCATAATAACAATATTTAAAACAATGTAAAACAATCAGTCTGGTCTTTTAGAGCTCCCTAACCCCTGAACCATTAGACCAATTTAAAAAGGACTCATGGAAAGGGCACATTTACAGAGCAATACCTGCAAAATGAGCAAAGAACCAGTTTTACAGGACAAATAGTTTCATCTATACAGAATCTAGTAGAAACGTGTCGTGTCAAGAACAAGATGCCAAAAATAAAAATCACGA
The DNA here is from genome assembly GCA_023313725.1 of Lithobius niger. Lineage (NCBI taxonomy): Eukaryota > Metazoa > Arthropoda > Chilopoda > Lithobiomorpha > Lithobiidae > Lithobius > Lithobius niger. The sequence continues at coordinate 53,470 of JAHWFP010108198.1, forward strand.
TCCCAGCTTAAGTCCAAATCTCCGATGTGGCAAATTGGAATTAATAAAGTTCGGACACATGTTCACCAAGGCCAACAAAGCTTATATACTAAATTTAAGTGGAAAATATTGAAAGACAGCTGACAATTATTAAGCATCGAAATTTCGGCTTTAACATGGGAGGTTGAGGTCAAACCTCCTTTACTAATATTAGCAATGTTTTGTATGGTGAGCCAACGGAGGAATGATAGACAGCTATGCGAAGAGTTCTGATCTCTTGTTTACGTGGAATCACTACGGACGCAAGGCACCTCCTGCCTTCACTGTGCTGCATTGCATTCGTGTCATGCGGATAGCATTTTGCCACTTACCTCTTAAGTTACCCAACGGTCTTGGCCGGGGTAAGTGCGGCTCATTTACCCCGGAGCTTGGAGGTAACTTTACACCCGTTCATCCTTCGAAATGGGCTACCTCTTAACTGTTATCACCAACTATTTACCTCTCGGGTTAGTTACCTCCGAGCCCGAGGTAATGTTTGCCCTGGAACTGAGGGGTAAATCGTCTTCCCTCCCAACTTATCTCCGAACTGATATCACCAGATTCATTTACCCCTCAACTTACACTCGAGGTAGGGCTTACCTCCTAACTGTTATCCCCGCCGTTAGAAGATTAAATTATTTCTCCAACGATAGGTCGCAAGATAAGATTGATTAATTAATTCCGCGCGCGATTTAGCATATTGCATGGTGGCCATTTTGAGGACGTCATAATGTGCTTTCCTTCAAATTATGCAGAAACTAATAGATTTACGGCGTACATTGTTCTGGCGTTTCTTTTAGCAAATTACATTACCTTTCCAACGATAGTTCGCACGAAAAGATTGATCAGTTAGTTCCGGAGATAATTGAAAATTAATATATCGCACAGCAGTCATATTATATTTTTCTTTGGATTAAACCATAACTAACAAATTTATGGCGCATATTGTTCTGGCATTTCTTTTAGCAAATTAAATTATCTTTCCAACAATAGGTCGCACGACACGATTAATCAATTAGTTCCGGAGATAATAGAGATTTAGTGCATCGCGTGGTGGCCGCGTGGTGGCCACTTTGATGACGTCATCACGCTATACGTCGCCACTTCCGGGAGTGTCCCCCGGCGGATTTGGAAACTACAACATGTGAGCAGTTTCCATGTGGAAATGTTTTTGCACTAACAGCGTGCACTACTATGTCTGCTAACTCAAACAAGATTCAACGACAAAGTTACTTTCCCCGCGCCAAACCATCGTTGCATCTTGGACGAGTGAGCTACAATGCAGGGACTGTACCACCCTGCGTCAAGGAGTGAGGTTCTGCAGACAAACTGGGAGGTTCGGGGAGTGACGGCGCTAGGGGTGGGCCACCCCCCCCCTCACACTCTAAATAGTGGTGGCACCCGACCCCCCAACACTCAGGTCACCACCAGAAAATAAAATAATATAAAAAATGTTGCAGGCTAAACTTTAAATCAATGAAAAACCCGAGCTTTCTTTGTTTTGTTTTATTTTATTTACTTATTTATGTTGCAACTTTGCTGTATATGCGTAGCCTAATTTATTTTGTGTATTTTTGGGTCGCATTTTAACAAAAAAATTGGACTGCATTGAAGCTTACGTTACGTCCAGGTTGAATTAAACGGAATAAAAGTGCCTCTATGCCAGTGCCGGAAAAAAATTCCTTGGCCCACTCTTTTATCAGATGTGCCCTCTCTGCCCCCCCCCCTCCCCCCAAAAAAAAATTCAGACCTTACACCGTCACTGAGTTCGGGGGGGAGGGGGACTTTGAAGTTATGACAGCATGTGCTGGTGTCGTTGGTGTTGAAGGGCTAGCAGATAGAACTGATCCTGTCGGATATATTTGTAGCCGATGGAGCTAGAGTGTCAGTGGACAGTTCAGGGTGATTTGTTTGTGCAGTATTGGCTGTTAGATTTAAATTAGATTTAAGTTAGAGACCAGCGCATGATGTACGATCCTTAGGCGCCGGTGATTAATAAAAATACAAACAAAAACGTCAAGTGTGCCGTAAAAAAGGGGGTTTGAAACTTCAGTCATATAACCCCTTTTTTTACTTGTTAAAATGTACACGTATAAAAATTGGTGATTTTTAATGGAAATAATCAAATGTACAATTCAGAAAATTGGATCTGTTTAAGTACTGTTGTGCTTTACATAACGTACGGTATATGATTGGTAAAGCACAACATCACTTAAACAGATGGAATTTTCTGAATTGTACATTTGATTATTTCAATTAAAAATCACCAATTTTTATCCGTGTACAGTTTAACAAGTAAAATGATACTTCAATCCTATAACCCCTTTTTTTTACGGCACACTTGACGTTTTTGTTTGTAATCCGTGTACCTTTTTTACGGCTATGGTGTCGCGCTATAAAGGTTATGCATGCAGTCGATTGTTGCATGCACGAAGAATGAATCTGGAGTTTGCTGAGTGGTATTGTTCCCTAAATACAATGGCCTTAGGGCTTCGGGCAGATGACCAGGAGTGGTTAACGCTCGTTAAACCCTTTAAACCCTTTTTATGGTTAAAACAATGTAAACCTATCAAAATGATCGTTTAGGGTCCCGTAACTCCGGAATGGATCGCCTAATTGAAAAAGTGGTCCCTGTAAGGTTGAAGCCCAGGGAAATTTATGGCTCAGATCATGTTTCAGATTTTAGGTAGGTGCAGTAGTTTTTTCTGAAACCGTGTCAGCCAAGAAGAACAAGAACCAGAACAACAACAACAAGAAGTGAACAGTTTTCAAATGTACGTGTGGCTTCCTACGTTTACTCTTGCACGGAATTGCATAAAAGTTAGTGTAAAGTTTGGAAACGTTGTTATCTACTATCTGGTCAAGTTTCGTCGAAATATATTGAATAGAAACGGAGAAAATAATAGTTTTAGTTTTGCTGGAGAGAGGACTTCAATCATATATATACAAATATAAATTGTAAAATGTGACCTACAATCCGATCTTGTGCACTTCTCCTATTGTTACTCCATTGGTGTTACATGTTGCAGCATCGCATTCCGGGCCGCTCCCCACCCCCCATCCACTTTCTTAAAATCCTCTTGCGGAAATGAACTCCAATACATTTTGCAATATTTGTTCCCACGTGTTCCCAACTGTTCTTTATTTCACTCTACAAAGGATATTTGTGAGTTGCTAAGAGAAGTTTTGTGATTTTTCTTTTCGCATTTGTGACACGTTTTTAAAAGCAGAAATACAATGGAGCCAGCGCTTTTAAAAGTTTCTAAAAAAAAAACGTTTGTATGGCGCATTGATTGCATATTGATCTCTTGCTGCCAGATTATTAATCTGTCTTTAAACCTACGTTTTAATTCAAATTTCTGGCTTAAACAGATTTTCATTATGACGGAAAAACCAAGTTAAACCTGAAGGCCAATCGAAATTAAACCCACCTACAGGTTAACGACCACATCTAAACAAATAAGGCGTATAGTCCGAGTTAGGCATAACGAGCTATGAGTGCGTGTGAACGATCGATTGTAACCAGGGAAAAAACAATGACTTGAAACCCAACGTCAAATTACCGAACGAAATGATCTTGCCGCGACCAGCACAGCAGCTAACTCAGCGACGGCAAGTCCTCCCGACGGCTTTTCAGTTTTTAAGGTAAGTTAACGAAACAACATTTTTTTTCAATGAAACACTTCTACGTCTGTGTCTGTTTATTTTTACCATTTTTTTTCTTTCTGTTTTCTATAATGTTCAGTTCCGTTAAATAAATCTACAAGTTAACAATAGGCGAATCTGCAGCAAATAAATGCAGATGCAAACCTATTTTGCTTTCCGTCCCGTTTAAAGCTGCAGTAGAAAATAAGGAACATTATATATACAGAAACGATTTTTTTTTTAATTTTAATGATTAGCCTTTGCATCGAAAATTTTTTTTCTTATAAAAATTCTTGGTGGGTTATTTTATAGAGGAGTAGAGGGAAAGGACTTATAAGGGATCATGGCATATACGTAATGTTGTGGCATTAGTGTTGTGGTATTAATGTTGTAGTATTACTATAAATACATGAGACTTAGTGCATATTATTAATGGAAGGAAGAGAGCGAAATTAGGATAAACAAAACGGAGTAGTGACTGTGTTGGATTTATTTCAAACACAAGGGGTCCCTGAGGACAGTGGAAAAACAAAATAAAATTGAGTAGTGGCTACGCTGGGGTTATCTCAAACACAAGGAGCCCCTGTGGGGGAATAAATAAAATGGAGTAGTGATGCCATTGGATTTATTTGAAACATAAGGAGCCCCTGAGGAGAGCTGAAGAATGCGTAAAATGGAGTAGTGACTCCGTTGGTGTTAATTTAAACACATATTAGGAGCCCCTGCGGGAGGGGGTGGGGGATAAATAAAATGGAGTAGTGACTCAGTTAGATTTATTAATTTCAAGGTGCCCCTGGGCAGAGCGAAAGAATAAATCAAATGAAGTAATGATGCCGTTGGGTTTATTTCAGGCACAAGGAATCCTTGGGTAGGTCGGAAGAATAAATAAAACGTATTAGTGACTCTGTTCAATTTATTTTAAGGAGCCCCTGCGGAGAGCAGAAGAATAAATAAAGTGGAGTAGTGACTCCACTGGGTTTATTTCAAACAAAAAAGAGCCCCTGTGTGTGTGTGGGGGGGGGCGAGAGTAAATAAAATTGAGTAGCGGCTGCATTGGGGTTATTTCGATCACAAGGTGAGGGGGGGTATTAAACACAAGGAGCCCCTGCGGGGGGGGGGCGGGATAAATGAAATGGAATGTGGCTCTGCGGGGTTTATTTCAAGGAGCCCCTGGGCAGAGCGGGAAAATAAATAAAATGGAGCAGTGATGCTGTTGGGTTTATTTCAAACACAAGGAGCTCTTGGGCAGATAGACTGGGAGTGGGGGGGAGTGAGCTGTTACAATTACGCATTAACTGAACCTAAAAGAAAATTTCTGGGGGGTGTTTGCTATTAATTCAAATAACCATCCACATTCAACTACATATAGCAGAGAGGACGAAGGCAAGGAAACCAAGAGGAGAGGGAGAGGACGGGATAAAAGGAGTAGGGGAGAGGCCGTGGAGGGAGAGGATTGGTGGAAAGGGGGAGTGTTACACAAACAAAAATCGACTGTTGCAGTGAACGATCAGGCAGCACCGAGCAAATACTGGGAAACAACCACGTGGTCAAACAAATCCCTGGGCGAAGCCGGGACGATGCTATAAGTTTTATTATAGTATTTTATAGTTAAGCTATAAAATATTAAATACAGATGTAAGCCTTTAAAAAACATAACGATCTAAAGGAACAGATACAAGAAAAAAACATGTAAACCCCTTTCACACTAGGAAAAAAGCCCGAGCCTGCCCTGGGTCCGCCCCTGACCCTTCCACACTGGGCCCGTCTCGGGCTTTCAAGTCCTGGTCGATGTCGGGACTTAAGACCCCCAACTATGACCCCATGGTTCAGTGTGGAACGGGTCGGTGTGCAGCCCAGCGTTTTAGGGAATCATTTTGGCTTTTGAAGCGCTAATAACGAATTAAAAGAAAAGCAGGTGTAGGGGACGGGAGAGGGAAGGGAAATAAAGGGACAATGACAGTGCCGAAAATCTGGTAGCGAGAGACAAAATTAATTGAAGCCCCGACCCTGGGCGCAATGTCGAGGTGCAGTGTGGAAGGGGTATGGAAAAAAGATATCGGGTTTTCTCTTTGTGAAACCGTGGTTTTTCCTGTGGGTACAAGTTGGAACCTGGGTAACAGCAAGCAACGTCGAATGTGGGACGCTGGAGCTTCTTTTCCACGTTATCAGTATGACGATGATGACTTGCATGTCATTGTCTTGCATCTGTTCCGTTCAAGGCCAGCTGAGATAGTAGCTGCGCTTAACCCCAGGCCGGTCAGCTTGCTTCTGTTTAGTGACAGACACGCTAGGAGTCGTCCAGTACCGTACGGATTGAAAACCCATAGGAATTTGTATCTGGACTAATTGAATGCATGAAAAGCCCTCAGTATGCGCCAGATCTCGCAATTTGATTGTTACCTTTACGTGTTTAAAGTTTAAAGCATAAATTTTGTTCAGAAACCAATCCCCATGCCGTACGGTACTGGACGATCCTGGCGTGTCTGTCACTAACTAATACCGGAAGAGCACAGAGCTGACGGGCCTGGAACGTGGAGCAAGGAACGCAGCTACTATCTCAGCGGGCCTTGGTTCCGTTAGAGCATCGTGCATTCCGTATGTTATAAGCTTAAAGGCACACAACTCCCACCGGTATATTTTAACAGTTTTCCTCGATACATTACCGGAAATACTTTTATATGAATTCATTTACCTTTTATTTGTTCGTCTAAGGGTACGATCCCGATGACAGAAATGATCTTGCCGCGAACAGCACAGCAGCTAACTCAGCGACGGCAAGTCCTCCCGACGGCTTTTCAGTTTTTAAGGTAAGTTAACGAAACAACATTTTTTTTTTCAATGAAACACTTCTACGTCTGTGTCTGTTTATTTTTACCATTTCTTTTTTTTTTTTTTCTGTTTTCTATAATGTTCAGTTCCGTTAAATAAATCTACGAGTTAACAATAGGCGAATCTGCAGCAAATAAATGCAGATGCAAACCTATTTTGCTTTCCGTCCCGTTTAAAGCTGCAGTAGAAAATAAGGAACATTATATATACAGAAACGATTTTTTTTTAATTTTAATGATTAGCCTTTGCATCGAAAATTTTTTTT
>JAHWFP010108199.1:236-15189 GCA_023313725.1 Lithobius niger
TCTTGGAGCATGTGTCTTTAACTTGCATTGTACTGTTAAGTCAGGAGCGTCCACAGTGGTACAAGGAATTTGTTAGTCGAGGTCGTTGCCACATGTAAGAGACGGTTAGAGGCGTGCGCCACATCAGCAAGGATAATTTTGGGTCCTTACAACAGGTGTTTAAAACGCTGAACAATGTCACAGGATAGTAAAAATGAATAAACAAACGGACAATCAGCCTTTTGATGCTGAAGATCATGGCACACACCTGGTATGCATGATAAGTTTTGGTTTCAATTATAGGTGTTTGGTGCATGAATATTGCTGCACCAACTGGAGTTAGCATAGCATAGCATATACAATACACCCTCCTTGCAACAAGCACTCCTGCTTCTGGTTTCTTCTGGTAACAGTGGTTAGTACCAACTCGTTAAAATAAATAAAATTCCATTCCTTCACCTTGGCCTTCTAATTATTATTTACATTGCTCTTTGATTTTTGCTACTGTAGTAACCATCGTTGTTAGCTGTATAAAACCTAATTTACAATAATGATGCTTTAACAATGCAGTGAGGTTCCTGGACTCAACATACAGAATGACTCCTTTTTAGAAGAATCTCTAAGCATTGGAAGATTTTTTTTTTTTAGTTTTTATTATTGGTATTATTTTTGGGGGAGGGGTAGGGATGATCACACCAAGGTTTAAAACAACAGGGAAAGGCGTTATGCTGCATTTAGTTGTTGGTTGGGCTTAATGGTAACTTCGTCATCTATGAATATTTTTCAGTACTTTGCGGCAGCCGGGAGGGAGGGGGAATGGGAAGTCCCTACTCCCCCTCCCTTGGAACGTCTGGTGTTTGGTCTTCTTAGGGATTTAAATAGCGTTTTCAATAAAGGATGCCATTCTTATTCTCAGTGCGGCTTAGTTGCCTGTTTCTCTGTTTTGATCCCAAGCGTGATAAGCCTGCAACAACGACCGTGCATGTAGTGATTGATACTTAATCAAGTTTGACACTATTCCTCGGCTTTATTAACCAGCATTATTCAAACAATATTTCGTTTGTTACTGATTGTTGGCGGGCACATATGGTCACATTGTCGGCCACTCGCCTTTTTCCTTTGCTACAGTGCCAAGAATGAACCGCTTGCCCTCTTTCATTGCTACTGCCTCCTCAATGTTTAGTTAATTTGAGCTTTTATTTTTGTCGGCTGTTTCCTTATTGTCTAGTTACTTTGAGCCGTGTTCATTGGCTATCATTACTGTCATAATGAATGATGAGTTTGCTGTGCGCAACTCATCCCATGTCATGTTACTGAGTGTATATGCTGTCCACACATTCTTCTACTATTCTCATGAAGGAAAGGCAAAAAACAAAAACGGGAAAATTAATTTCTGCATTATAACGTTTTCCAAAATGACTGTCAACACGTACGTTCTATTTTTTTCTTCTTAAGTTGTCTTGTAAGAAAAATCGTTCTTACAATTAAAATCGTTCAAAAAGACAATGTCCTTTCGTGAGGAAATATTTAATTAATGCAGTGGTTCCCAATCTTTTTCAAACCACGACCGCCCCCTTAAAAATTTTTTTTTCGCGACCCTACCCTCCAAGTAAATTCCTTTGCCCGTCGGTTAAACAACTTGGGGTCTGGTGGAGCATTGTGAGCTCCGCCAGCAGGGTCCGGGAAGCCAATGCTTTTTTTTTTTTTTTGCATTTTAAGCATTTTGAACGTCATTTACTCATAAAAAAAATAGCCCTCGTATTTTATAGAATTATACAATATAGCACATTGTATAATTATAATTAGATTTTAGAAGAGATAAAAGTACTTTACAATTAATAAATCTTATTAATACATAATTAAATTTCAGGGAAAAAAGACTTTAAGATTAAGAGATTAAAAAAAAGTAAAATAATTTTTTTTCATGCTTATGTATCGCGACCCCCAAGAGGACGCCCACGACCCATAAGTTGAAAACCACTGAATTAATGAATAACTTACGAAGGTAAACTTTTCTCCAGCCACAATGGAAATAATTTCAGTTATCAGAGAAATGCCTACCTACAGAAGACGTATAGAAACTCATCAAAATGAAACAGAACCAAGATGTAAGCACGACAACGCATGACAAAGTAAGACATTAGACGAGATTGATATATGAGGCCATATTCTTGTCTTGTCTGCACACCAAATCTTCAGCAGAGATTAAGAAGTACATCAGATACAATGTTCTAACTAACGTACCCTAATCAAACTTAGTGGCGTTTATATGCTGCTTAATAGAATAAAGCAGCATATAAACAATGGCCTAATTTTCGTACATTATTCAGAAATATAAAAAGATACGGCCATTAATGTTTCTAAAAGATCCTCGTAGTTTTAGCATCCTGGGTTGGTACTCCTCGGTAAACTTAAAATCCCAAGACTTTTCCCAGGATTTTCAAGAATTTTTTCAAAGCCTTTTCATTGTTTTCAAGGAGTTCTCATTGAAAATTCAAGGACCACAAATGAGTATTTAACCGAAAGGACAAACTTGTAACTTATCAATACTTTGGTTAGTATAATACCCCATTCAGAGCACATCTTTAATCCACACATATGCGGATTAAATAGAAAAGGCACTCTGAACGGGGTGGGCAGATCCGAAGTGAAGTGGATCGTATCCGAGTTAAATGAATCCGCATTCATAGGTAGATCAAACACACTTCGCTTTGCATCACTTCACTGTAGTGGGCAACCTGAACGCAAATGTCGGTCAAATTCCGAATTAGCGACATTCCGTCACCAGGTGGCAATCGTGTTTCGTCTACTGTTTACTCAAATGCACCTCACATAAACAAAGAAAGAATGCACTAATTTTCAAGGGGAGTTCGACTACGAGCATCTATATATTTAAATATTTTTTTAAATGAAACGATTCATGGGCTGGCGGCGCCATGGTACGAGTGCTGGTTCAAGCATGAATCCGAATCCGTTAATTAAGTCACAAATGTGTTCTGGTGAGCCGTTGAGAAACTTGGAACTAACCCCTTTTTGCCGTGCTTTCCCCGAATGGGGTCCGAATGGGGTCTAGCAAATCTGGATTCAACTTACATTTCGTTCAATTCGGAAATCGATTCCAAATTAAAGGCTTGCTCCAAACACGATATAAGTGACAAAATTCGCTGTTAGTGACACTGGTGAAAAAAGGAACTAACACTGAAGCTGCCATCGCTACAATTAGTCATATTTGTTGTTTTTTCTTAATGTTTAAGAAAACAGAAGCGCAATTTTCTGTTGTGGGAAATTCCAGAACTATTCCAGAACTTAAGGCATTTTTTGAGTGTTTCAAGGACTCGTACCAACTCTGCGAAACTAGTTTCATGTAGCTAGGTGGGTTCGAATACGATATCTTTGTTTATTTACTAACTCTGTCTTTAGACCACACACTGGCGTTGAGTAATCACAACTAACCTTTAGGGAGCTATATAGTGAAAATATGATGAAGCTCTTTACTTTGACTAATGCTTGACTTGTTGAAAAAACGGACAAATTTAACGCTTAAGTCAAAACGTAGCACTCAGTTCAGTTGCTACGGCGAATTTTCAATGAACTTCTTATTAGATGATGGTAAATAATAACAACAGAAACGTTCATCTTCCTCAGGCTTTTTTCTAGGCGTTGTAGAAACTTTGTTTACATGTTGTTGAACTCGTATTCGCTTGGAGTTTAAATCTCCAAACGAGTACAAGTTTAGCAACATGTAAACAAAGTTTCTACAATGCCTAGAAAGAAGCCTGAGGAAGATGAACGTTGCTGTTATTATTATTTACCATCATTTAATAAGAAGTTCATCGAAAATTCGCCATAGTAACTGAACTGAGGGCTACGTTTCGACTTAAGCGTTAATTTTTCCGTTTTTTCAACAGGTTAAACACACATACAATGTGTGTCAACCGGAAACTAAGTCCCAATTAGCTATAGTATCCATTAGTTACAACCTCACTGGAGTTAGAACACTACTCGTTCGTGTGGAATATGTGCTTTAGTAGAAAATGGACGCAAGAGCGATGAAACTAAAGTAAAACGATAAAGGCATCAATTCCATTTCAGTTTTGACAGATGTCAAAGGAAAGCATACCTCTTTGTCGTGAGTGTAGAAGTGAACAGCCAGCATCAACAGATGACGCCTTTGTTCCACTCTTCGTGCGAAGCTGGCGATATGCGACTCAAGTTCCTGAGCCACGGAGTAGATTTCTTCGGCATTGCACTCGCCCGTCTGGGCAAGCTCTTCCGCCGCCGCCAACAGCTTTTCCGCATTCGTGTACGTGTTCTAGACAAAGAGAAAAAGAAACAAAACTGAACGTTAGTAAAGTTCGTTTTTGACGCACATTTGTTAAATTTACAAGATGACAAGGAAAAACAATCGAATTGCGTGAACGTATTGTTGCCTAGAAGGCTTATTTAGCAAATACAAAGAATACACATACCACTTTCCAAAAGCAATCAACCACTTTAGTAAACTTTGTGTTCAATCTTTCACGAGGAACTTTCATGTCAATTTTTAAAAACTGTGTACAACAGTTGTACACAAAACAGTCACAGCCCTCAAGCATATGGAATCACAAATCAAGCTTACATCCACACAGAAACTTCACAGATGGATCTGATGGGGAGCAATTTCAGAAAATTCGTGTATGGTTTTCTCAGTACACTTCATTATAGTCTATTGAATGTGTTATTGTGTTGCAGTGGGTTTTTAAGCTGAATGTGCTTTGTTGCGATGGATTTTTAAGCCCACATCATTTTATGGGGCAATTTGCTGCAAAATGGATCGTAAGTGTACTTCATTCTATGCGTTATTATTACGATGTCCATGTGCATTTATATATTAGGATAAATGTGTTAGGATAAATGTGTAAATGTGTAGGATAAATGTGTAAGCATCATTTTATGTGATGCTCTGCCGTGATGGAGTTCTGAGTCAATGTTCTGAGTTCTCAGTCCACACTATTCTTATTTGGTTTGGGCAATAAACCATGAGGTGTTTGACTTTGGAATGTTTCCGACATGTTGCATTTAAATTTACGCCGTTTTCTAAGTTGTATTGCGAATTTGCGACTAGGCGTAGATGGAAGATAAGTACAACATCGAACATCTTCTTCAGGCAAGTTTCACAGTCGATTATAAGCACTGGGAGCTACATCCGTATGGTGTTTAAATGCTGGCGCGTTCACGTGTGAGTAGCTCAACTACTGATCTTTATTGTGGGCGCTTCCACTGAGGGCACTTTTGGCGTTGGTTTTCCAGAGAACTTGCATGTCTTTACTGACTTCAGGGTGCACTAGCTGGTTGATATAGGGAAAAGATGGGGGTTCCAGATTCATCAGTAGAATTTCGCCATTTTCGAAATGTTTGATAGCCAGAGATTCGAGGGCTCTTAACTGGCCATCAAATTTCGAGTTGGAAGTAAAAGTAAAGAGGGTGGGAGAAAGAAGGGTAAAGCAAATGCAAAAACCATTAAAACAAAGGTAAAAACAATTAAGATAACTGCAAAAAACCATTAAAACAAAAGTAATTCGAGGATCGTAATACTGATTGGAGGGTTCGAAAAACAGTGCCTTCCGTTTTCCCCCGATGGTGTCCCCACCTGCTTCTCCTTTTGAAACTCTGCAGACGCCATTGGTGCGCATACAATATTTTCTTAAACTAGAATTAAGACTTATAATATAATATACATCCGTATATATATATACATTATATATAATTATCCAGACACATGCTAGTGTGTCACCGCCAAATAACAGTTGATCATCCGTTTGTTAAAAGATTGAATCATTGTTAATAAAAGAAAAAAAAGGCCTCACTAGCAGACATGTGTCTGTTAACTGTAAGCAACTAAAAGCATATTTTTACCATGTTGAGGATAAATCTCAATGCCACCGAAATCTTTCAAATTGTGGAAAATGTAAGGGAAGGTGCATGGATAAAGAAAAACAAAGTTAAAGGATAAGTGTCCGCCATTCAAAGAGAGAAAGATGCCCCAATAACGTTGCTTTCACAATACCGTCTAGCTAGTAGTAACGATTCTCCCATGTTAAATTCCATAGGACTTATTTACTCATGGGTAGCGAAAAATTGGGAAGGCCTATACACAGCTGAAAGTCTACACACGAATGCGTGGTGATCTGAACATTGTACCTTTGTTGGTTTGGGGCTTGTAGGGGTCAGGACAAAGGTGTGGGAGGATTTTGAAATTCGCTACCAAGGATTTGAAATTTCGTTTCTTTTCCATGTTGCAACCAAAGATTGCAAGCAACAATGGCTTAGGCAATCAAATATGGTCCTCAGATTTGCTGTAAAAGCCTGGCCAAAATAAAAGCTGAACTGCAACGAAGGACAAAATAACCAGACATTTACATTGCCGGGATTGCGTAACAAAAAAGGGAAGTGCGTTAGATGATGGTTGCGCAACAAAGAATGATTGTTGATGATAAATAGGTGGCCGCTCTTGCAGACATGTGTCTATTAACTGTAAGCAACAAAAAACCTATCTTATGTCTAGATTAGTTCTAAATGCGGCCGAATTCTTCGGCCCTGACCTTCGCCTTACAGGAAAATGTAAGGCGAAGGTGCACGGATATACAAAACAACTGAAGGGGGATGCACTGATTGAGTGAGCAAAGCGAACGAAAATCAGTGTCTGTTAACCAGTGAGTGCAAAAAAGGGATTGAAGAAACTAAGCTTTACGTGCTTTAAAAGTTTCTTCAATCCCATTTTCACACACACTGGTTAAGTAACAGACACTGATTTTCGTTTACTTCGTTCACTCAATTTTCGGTTCGCTCAAGTACAATAAACCAAACCATGTTAATGGCTAATTGGGTAATGGCAAACTAAAATTATCAATGAGAAAAGTTAATGATGTAAAATTCCGCCAGAAAAAAAAAGGTAGAATATGAAAGAAATGAATATAAAACGATGTGACCTTTTGTACATTCTCAGCCCTACGAAAGTTGTGATATCCACCGAAAGGAAAACTGGTATAAGATAAGCCGCCAAGTTTCCAAAAAGGGTTCGTCTTTGAAAGTAGTGATATCCTGCAACCAGGAAAAGGCCCCCAAATTTAATCCTATTAGCCAAGTTAATCGCAGCGAATAATACTTTGGACGTTAAATGAAAACATGAAGATTGTTACCAAGAGTAGCAATCTTCAAGTTTTCATTTAACGTTCAAAGTATTATTTGGTGCGATTAACTTAGCTAATAGGATTAACCTTGACGGTCTTTCCCTGGTTGAATAATATCACTGCCTTCAAAGGCCGAACCTTTTTGGAAACTTGGCGGCTGTAAAACAATCAGTAAAGAGGCTCAGTTTCTCCTTTAATGTCACCCGCTAGGCCAACGACACCAACGAACGCTACCAAAAACACTGCTGTGTCATAAACAAAACAAAAAACAAAAAACCAAAAAAAAAAAAAAAGGGGATGAAATAAATCCTCCCCCAACAACTCATCTTTACGAGAAAAACCTCGGAAAGAGAGAGAGACTAGAGTCGTCTTGCCGTCCAGGGGACAAACAGAGGGCGGCTTCGTTTCCTCGTACCGGTATCGCCAAGCTCGAGTTACGGCATCGTAATTTGAGTTATCGTGCTTGGGATGATGAGATTTTACGACGTGTGCCGGCGCTCACGAAATATTGCAAGCAATGCACGAAAGTCTACGTCTTCTGCGTTTGGCGCGCGGTGTCGATGGTGCGACGACGGGACGAGAAAAAATTACAAAATTGCTTCCGTAACACTTCGTCCCCCCCCCTCCCCCAAACACATAATGATAATCAACCTCCCACATTCAACAACGTTTACGCTTATCAGCTAACGGGCGTATTCTTAATGCAAAGAGGATTATGCAGCGTGTCATTTATTTGCATTACGTCGAAACGGAGAGACTAGAACATTTACCATGCGCGCTAAACAAAAACAAAAAAAATTAAAACGGATGTAGCCTAAAAGCTATTTTTTTTAAACTTTAAGACAAGGAAGCTTCGTAATTGATGATCCGCAAAACAAGAACGAATGTTATAACAGGAATCGGAAAAAATAATACTTGAATAATATTTCAACGATTAATATTCATAATAAAAAAAAAAAAACGTGATGCTTCTCCAGATAAACTGCCGTTGGCTAAATAGGAATTAACGTACAAACTGCCGTATTATGAAAATTTTTTATAAACAACTTCCCAGTAAAGAATAGAACAGGGTGAAATTTGATGCTACGCATGGTGCTCCATAAATAGCAAACGACTTAACCATAAGACCATAACAGCAGTTTTATTAGCGTTTTTGACGTCTCTAGCGTGGCATAACATAAAATTTCGGACAGGCGGGTCAGGGATTATTCTATTATTCAAAAATGCTACGTTCATGCTACGCCTCCACCATTTTGGGGTTCATATGTACCATTTTTGATGCTACGGTAGAATATTTTAACCCAAAAATCTAGGCGAAGCATAAAAGGCAGGATTTTAGAAAAAAAAAGCAGCATTTTACAATAATTTTTCAAAGCGTATTCAAAATTTCCACAATCAGCGCTGAAGGCATAATATAAGCGAACTACGACAGTGTACATGACACATTCCACCGTAGAGGTGTGCGGTGATAAAACATTCTATGGCGGCA
Organism: Lithobius niger; assembly: GCA_023313725.1. Taxonomy (NCBI): domain Eukaryota; kingdom Metazoa; phylum Arthropoda; class Chilopoda; order Lithobiomorpha; family Lithobiidae; genus Lithobius; species Lithobius niger. The sequence goes on from JAHWFP010108199.1 coordinate 8,874, forward strand.
CAAAGATAAATTTTTTTCGCGGTGCGTGCCTGGCGTTTGGTTTTTGGCCGGTGGCAGAGGCGTGGTGGTACGCCGTCGCGCACCTCAACTTTTTCCCTTGCTTATGATGTTGGCCAATTTCAGAAGTCTTCAACCCAGACTTGTGCAAACTTTACAGTTTTTCCTCATATTAATCTTTAAAAATGCAGCTTTTTCGGTAGCATTTTTTTTTTATTGCCTGTAATAGGCTATGTAGCGTTTTTGGGAACTCTGGCAGCATATTTCCAAATTCTGATTGGTTACACTGATATTTTCAATTGCAGTTGCAATTTGAATTGCAGTTGCAATTTCAGTTGCGACTGTTTTCAGTTGCAATTTCAACGAGAGATCATCATAAAATGTTAGTCTTGAAAAGGTTGCTTCAATATGTATTGTCTGTGTAGAACTAACCTTGACAAGGTTAGTCTTGACAAGACTGCTTTGATAAACATTGTCGATCTACAATGTTTAACTGTGTAGATATAATCTTGACAAGGATGGTCTTGACAAGGTTGCTTCGATAAACATCGTCAATATTATATTGTCTAACTGTACAACTATATATTGACAAGGGCAGTTTTGACAAGGTTGCTTCGACAAACATTGTCGATCTAGATAGAATGTCTACGGTAACTGTGTTGAACTAATCTCGACAAGGTTGCTTCGATAAACATTGTGGATATATATTGTCTGTGTAGAGTTAATCTTGACAAGGTTATAGGTCTTGATAGGTTACTTCGATATACACTGTCGATATATATTGTCTAGCTGTTTATATATAACTAGAGGAAGCCCGTGCTATGCACGGGGCCGGTAATGAATTAAGTTTACGGACGCATTTCCCGGGACATTTTCCCGGCACTCTTCCCGACGACTTGTAGGATTGATCGCCTACTCATGCCTGCCTCCTCTTTCAATGCAGGTAGAATGGGAGAGCGCATTTTCAATGCGGGCGCGAGGAGGAGAGAAGTGATTGTTCGGCCCGACGACTTGTCAGATTGAACCTTTATTGAGTTGATCGACCACTCATGCCTGCCTCCTGTTTCCACGCACGTAGAGTGGGAGAGTGCATTTTCAATGCGGGTGTGAGGAGGGGAGAAGTGGTTTTCCTTTTAGCCTTCCTTTTAGCCTGCATCCAGGATTATAATGTAGATTGTGTAGAACTAATTTTGGTCATGCTGAGTAATAACCCAATTCTAAAGACGACAGAAAGTAGATTCTTACGAAACTAATCCAATCCAAATATCAGACTAAAAATAAACACAGATTGGAAAATTACTACATAAATTAAAATTAAAAACTAAATATCTGAGAATGTGGCACAAAGAGAATACTAAGCAAGGCCCACAATGCGATTTTAACAGAAATTTTTTTTTTTTAAATTTGGTCACTACAGAGATCAAGATTAGTGGCAAGACGTGAAAACAGAAAGTAAGTAGAAATTTTACTTAATAAAAAGAGTGTTTGTTTACTACACTACATCATTAGGATTGTGAGGGTTAGGCCTATTATGTATGTTTATTTATTTATTCGCTCGAATCGTACGATGCCAGCATGAATACAGACTGGAAAATAAGTTCACAATTTTTCTGAGAAACGGAAATTATTAAATGCATCATAAGACAGCATAACACAGTACTTGTTAATGCATGTCTACACGGTGAGGTCGTTTTTCGTTATTTTAATCTCTGGTGAAAGCGTCGCTAGTGTTTTTTAACGATGCCGAAATATTAGAAGTGTTTTATATCATTTGTGCGTGCGGCTTTTATCTCATTTACGGAAATAATTACGGTGACCATTTTTACGGAAATAATTACGGTGGAAATAATTGCCCCACTTTGCCGGTTGTTAAAACAGAAAAAATGAGGTGTTAGGGCTGAAAAATTATTAAAGGAAAATATTCTCAACTGCGGCTAAAAAAAAAAGCGCTACGGAATATAATAATGTTCGAAGAAAGACATAAAAAACCGAATATAGACGCGTTTAGTGAATTATCAAGTTCGAGGATCGATTTTTGCGAGTGTGCTAATGCAGACACAGTGAGCTGAGAAACTCAAATCTCGCCAGATTAAATTCTGCAAAACAGGCAAAAACGAAGCCTTGAGAAATCACAAAACGTGCTAGAATTTAAATGACATCATTTGCATGCATAAAAAATATCTAACACGGCAATTTCTAAATTCATTTAACAACGGTGGGAGGGAAACGGGAGAGCGACAACACAAGGACTTAAGGATTTAGCATCAAATTAAACTGTTTTCGACATCACTTATTGAATTACAGCGATTCAATTGAGATAATTGGTGTTTGGCATAGCTTACCGTCCTGTCTCTAGCCTGCCTATTATAACAGGGTTTTTTCTTCCAATTTTCTTATTTTTAATAAAAGAGGTTTCATTTCAAGAACTGAAGGTAGAGCTGAGCCGTTATAAGAACGAACGGTGGAGTCCAACTCTGGAGCCCACATTAGGGAGGGAAGGTGGAAAGCCAAGATGGTAATTGAATTAGTATCACACCTTTTCCCTCACCAGCTTGCTACCTGCCCACCCCAATGTGGGGGAAGAGTTGGTTTCTTCCGTTGTGCTTCTAACGGCCCAGCTCTAACAAAAATTAAATTAAATATAAACGGACATGTAGGTTAAGTGAGAAAAAGTAAATTACTCGAAGATTTTTTTTTTCTCCTCCAACTACGGAGGAAGAAACAGATGAAGAAACATCGACTTTGAGCAGTGCCAACACCAGCCTGGAATGCTGACTCAAGGCCTACTGTGATGTGAAGAGGAGGGAGTTTTGAATTTGGAAGTTCGTTGGGTTTAGAAGGATTGTGAGTGTGGGTGCCGGTGGCTTAACTGCCTGACGAAGACACCAGTAAAGGTTGTCGAAAATTCGCACGTTTCGAGGGGAAAACCTTTGAAGATCTTCGACTTTTGGTTTTGCGTGATCAAACTGTGAGTATAAGTCATCAATTACTCGAAGAGTGAAAAATTAATGATAACAATGAAAACTACAAAACTAATTCAACAAATAATGAGGGGCTGAGCCAACATGAAGCCAGTGACGATTGCACAACACGATTCTGGCCCTTTTACATTTTTAAAATTCCAGATTTGGCAAGTGCATTTCATGGAAATTTCCATACGTTTGATAGGAAATTTTAACGCAGAAATAAAACCAAGATTTGCGCGAAAACCATCAAACACCTAACAAATCAAATAGGGTTGTGTCTCTGGTCCCGCTGACGGGGTCCAGGTTTGAAAGACTCCAGCACCAATGAATTCGTAAAACTAGGCCTTCTTGTTAGTTAAAGTAAACGTAACGTAACCAAACCTAACCTAATCAACTCTAAATAGTCTGTTTGCCGAAAAAAAACAGCTGTTCTGGTTTGCCGGGATCCATACTCGCAGCGCTACGGTCCCGGTAACGCGTCCAAGATAGTTTTGAAACAGTTGCGGCCCAATCAGGACTTGAGAGAAAGCGAAAAATTAAAGCTGTTCAAGGAGCGAATTGTTATTGCATGTATCTCCCCGTGACGATTATGGAATACGGTTATGGAATAGACCGTTAATTTTCAACAAGCCCTTTATTCGTCATTGTCGAGCAATGGGCTTGTCGAAAATTAGGCCAGCCCGTACTTTTCGTTATACAGAGTTGTACATACAAAAAAAGCAACAGCAAAATTGTTCTTCCAAGTTCAAAGTTTTTTTGCTAGCATCCTCCAGAACCATAAAGGGACTTTCAAAACTACCCGTTCTATTAGACACCATCTGACCCTTTACGGTTTTGGAGGGTGCTAACAAAAAAGTTTGGACTTAAAAAAAATTTTGCCGTTGCGTTTTTTATGGACCACCCTGTGGGTTGTAAATAAAAAATAAAAATTCTCGTCTGCTTTGCGAATACGGAACTTATCCTGTATATTTCGTAATACTGTATATCCGAAGTACCTTTGTCGGGAGGTTAAAATAGAATCAGGGGCATATAACAAAGACAACAATATTGGGATGGGGAAAAGGTGGCATGAGGCTGAAATTTTCGACAAGAACCCTATTTTTTTTCGATGTTTTAATTTTTTTTTATTGTTACAGCTATTTACCCACCTTTTCTCTTCGTTTCATCCCACTTCCCATTTTTTAGTGATCGGATAACATGGGAGTTTTACCGATCCGATCTGATACCGATGAAGGGTAAACCAGTCCGATCCGATGCCTCTACCGATATTAAAAATACGACGAACAGTAATTTCCATACAAATGCAACTTAAAAGGACATACCTTTTCATTGATTTCAAGCATCCTGCTCAGCTTTTGCGACGTTTACATAAGTTACAGTGAATGTAACAATCCAATTTCTTGCGAGTGGAACAATCACATAATGAATGCCCTTGCAACATTTTCACAAGTCTGAACTAATGTTGGAAAATTGAGGCGTACAGGAAAGCCTCCCGTGAGGAATGAACTTCTGGTCATATATTGGTCATATATTTCTGGTTTTATATTGGTTCCAACTACTAACATTGTCCTACAAAAAAATTAGGGACAAATTTTGCTAGTAAGCTTATTCCCTATTTGGTTAAAAAAAAGTATGTTAATTAATAGGCAAATAATGTTTCATTTTTTGGAGTAACGAATATCAGTATTGGAGGTATTAGAGTGGACCGATACCGATATGGCAAAAATACCAATAAATACCGATCATACAAACGAATACAATTTTTTTAATGACTGTTGGGCGTGCAATTCGGGTAAAATTTGGAGCTAAAACAATAAAAAAATACAAAATTTTTACGTTTTCAAAGACCACGAACTCCACCTTACCCCCACCAACATGCAATTTTTTTGTGTTGGCTTCACCACAGTTCTACCCAAGGTTTCTGAAGTAGCCGGGTCTTAACAAAGTAAAGGACAACCAAACAGTTTGGGAGTAATATTGGGCATCGCCAGTAGTTGGCACTGCAAGCATTTATATATTGTAAGGAAGGGATGCACCATGGGAATGGTGCATCCTTTCCTTACAATATATAAATGCTTGCAGTCAAAGTGAGGTAAAAATTTCCAATTTTAGGAAAAATGAGATGATAGAGGGAAGTTTTGAGTGAAATTCTACCGGCTGCAAAATATGTCTGCCAGATCTGCGGCATTTGATTGGCCACGTTCCTTTCGCGTTGATTTCATCTTAGCGTGACTGACGTGGAACGGCTGACGTCATTACCATTTCCAGTTGCGGCGCTTTACAGTAAAGATTCAAAATATTTGGGTACCGTGGAAACTGGTATCATGGTTCTACAGGTGCACCTTGAACTTTGTAGGTACACCTTGCTTGTAACTGTTGTCTTACATGGGAATGGTGCATAATCAGGTGTTGTCAAAGACAACAGTTACAAGCAAGGTGCACCTACAAAGTACAAGATGCACCTGTAGACCCAAGACACCAGTTTCCACGGTATCCAAATATTTCGCCCTCTTTAATTGGTCGATTTTCCTTCCTTTATTTGCCAAAAAATCCATTTCCCGCCCAAAAAAATTCGTAATTATTATTAAAACGGTGGATTAAAAACAGCGAATAAATTCGAAGCATCCTTTAATTTTGAATCTTTACTGTAAAGCGGCGCAACTGGAAATGGTAATGACGTCAGCCGTTCCACGTCACGCAAAGATGAAATCAACGCGAAAGGAACGTGGCCAATCAAATGCCGCAGATCTGGCAGACATATTTTGCAGCCGGTAGAATTTCACTCAAAACTTCCCTCTATAATCTCAATTTTCCTAAAATTGGAAATTTCTACCTCACTTTGACTGAAAAATGACTTAGATGCTCACGCTGCAAGCACACCATTCAAAAATTTGAAATTGACGCCGTAGGCGTGCAACTCTGGACGGCACGAGGGAGGTTCTCACATGAACAATTTTAATTAATTAGCTTTCCGAATGAAAACAAAAAAAAATCACATAACACCGCTTACACAAGAAATCGATAGTGATTCAAATGGAACAAATTCTTCAAGGCTTGCACGCCCACGCAACCACAGCCCGGTGGTGGTGCAAGCTGGAGTCTTTGCTTCAACGGTATTTCATTTTCAAGGACTGGCAACATCGCAAATATTTGATCTCAACCCTTTGATGTCGAGCCGCCGGCCGGGTAACATTTGCTAAAGTTGTTAAAGACGTGTTGAGTTATGGAGCGCTGCCCAAATAAACGGTGAATTCCGTGCGCTGAAAGAATGATCTTGTTCACCGAATTTTTTTAAAAAATCCACATTTTAGTTCAGAATAAGAAATGCAGAAGTGGCGCGCACAGGGATCGGG
>JAHWFP010108199.1:16313-32962 GCA_023313725.1 Lithobius niger
AGGGAAGTGCTTTGCTGCTCTATTTGTAGGATTTCTGCCCAGTGCACTACCTCGAATTTTTACCCCGTATAAAGTTTGAGGTATGAATTTAATGTGAATTTCATTAAATTTCAACCAAATAAACACACTTGCGGACAAACAAGACACACAAATGCAAGTTCGGTCGAGTATTCGGCCTCGCCCGCTTCGCTCACTCGGCCAAGCACAACGAGACGGTGTTGCCGAACCCTGCTATTTTACAACCGATAACCATTAGCTTCCACGAGAAAGGCAATAAAAAATTCGTTTTTTAAACACCTCGAAATTTGAGAGAACCATTTCTAAATGCCGTCGTAGTTTAGCACTTCGTCTCATTTGTACTTCAGGCGTCGTTAACACCAACACCACTTTTTTTTTTCAAACCCCGCAAACGAAGCAATTACTTTTATCTAAAGCCATTACTCGCTTAAAGCCATTTGGTTTGCAGCTTTTATCACGCTTGATGCTTGCCGCATATCGCAACAAGTAACGGCCCTAAAAGTCACAACATATCCAAAAAGAACACACCAATCTTAACTCTTGTGGCCGTAAATCTCTTCTAATCTTTCTTAACGTGTTCGTTGGACCCTTCTATTTATGGCACCGAGGTTTCCCCAAACTGATTATTTCGTCCACCACGGGTACTTAATGTCTTACATAAGTGATGCGTGAAACTACATTTCGTGAAGTCCCCCCACGCTGGCGACGGATTTTTGAAGCATTGTCGATCTTTCTACCAGAGTGACACGGTACACGTTCAATTTCAGACGGATAAATTCTGCGGGTCGAGCCATACCACACCGCGCCTACTGCTTGCTGCTTAGCAGTCATCGATGGAGGAAGGTGGCCTGGTGGTTAGCATAGCCGTCTCCTATGCCAGAGGTCCCGAGTTTGAGTCCAGCCTCAGATACCCCTGGCATTTGCGGAAAGAGAAGGGCCCTGTGACGTCTCGTGCTTATGTCGATCGTGGCATGTAAAAGAACCTACGAATTTCCCATGGGATTTACCTAGCAAAATTGTCCCTCTCTCCTTCTGGCACCATGGCTTCGGCTGGGAGCGTGTCAAAAGCTAAAAGCTATAAGCAGTCATTGTGACTTGCTATACCGAATATTATTCCATATCAAATCCGAGGGCAGGGCAGGAACAAACAATATTCCACATCGAAACCGCGGGGACGGCACGACATGCAACATTAGCTCGTGTGAAATCACTCAGGGGGGGGGGGGGGGAATTGAGGCTTAATGGCGCGTCGACAACTTGGTCATTAGCGCCAACCTCAGTCACAGTGCAGTGGTCCGGGTTGCCACTGCACCACACATTACAGAGATGTTATTCAAACCCCTAATCACTCAGGGCAGCAAGTTAGGTTCCAGTTTGGCCATGTTTTAAAAAAGTTTTTCAGCCTTCTTTGCTTGTGTTGGATCGGTAATTGATTCCCCCAACCCAAAGAAAAAAAAAAGCTACGGTCATAAAGGCATACAATTTTAAAATAAAAACACTGTATGGGACCAATGGTCCACACCAACTGTGCGGGACCAAATCATACTACCCTGCCTTACCATGACACTATCCAGATCACCTGGGTATATTTTTCTAGAATGGTGGCTCTTATTGTGGCTGCCTCTGGCCAGAGGTGTGCGCTGCCACGCTACACCCCCACCAAAAAATCAAACACCACAAACTATCCCAATGGTCAGATTTCTTCCACAGCCGATGGTTTTTAACTTTTGCGTTCTGCCATTGTTTTAACTTTGCAGTACAAAGTATTATTACAAAATTTGAAATGGAAATAATAGAATAGAATAGAATATAGTAGACGGCGCCGAGCCAAGGCTAAAACGATGGCGCCCAACTGCGGGGGACGTCGTAGCGCGAAAAAAGAAAAAACCCAGAGGAAAAACCCCTTTAAGAACCCTTGTCAAAACGTGCTTTGAAAGAGTTCAGACTGGTGGCAGCCACGACGTAAGGTGATAGAGAATTCCAAAGGGGCACGACTCTTTCAGAGAAAAAGCGATGCCTGATGTTAAGCTTAGAATGGTTGCCAAGGAGTCTCAGGTTGTGACCCCTGGTGTTGGAAAGAGCAAGACAGAAAAAATCGGTAGGCATGATGTCAATGAGCCCGTTAAGAATTTGGAAAGTAAGTATGACGTCTCCACGGCTCTGCCGAGAAACAGCAGAAGATAGGTGAAGGTGGTTAAGGCGGTTCTGGTAAGGTAGGTTACATAGAGGTCTACAGAGCTTAGTTAGACGCCGCTGGCAGGCCTCAATGCGAGAAAAGAAAGAGTCATAACAAGGTCTTGCAACTTGGGAACAATACTCAAGGACAGGTCGGAGAAAGGTTTTAAAAAGGGTAACAAAAAGTTGAGAGCTAAGGTTGGAGAAGGATTTCAGAATATAATGGGCTTTCCTGATAACTTTGTTTGTGATGAAAATGGCATGATGGTGAAACTTAAGAGAGTTATCGACAAGAATTCCAAGATCGTGGTGTTGAGTCTTGGGAGAGATTATTTTTTGTTGGATGTGATAGGAATTGCAGGGATTATTGTGACCAAAGTGCATCACAACGCATTTATCAGGATTGAGTCGCAGGTCGTTTGCTGAGGTCCAGGCAACCACATTATTGAGGTCATGTTGGAGAGATTCGGAGAGAAAGGAGGGAGCAAAAAGTTTAAAATCATCAGCATAGCTGGTATTTTCAGAAGAGATGATTGCAGGGAGATCGCACATGAAGATATTAAAGAGTAAAGGCCCAAGTACGGATCCTTGGGGGACACCAGAGGTAACTGGAGTCCAACTGCTGGGAGAACCGCGAAGGCAAACACGTTGACGACGGTTGTATAAATAGGAGTGCAACCAGGAAATCAAAGGTGAAGGCAAACCGAGGGAGTTAAGTTTAGTAATAAGCTTGGCATGTGATATAGAATCAAATGCCTTACTAAAGTCAAGGTAGATAACGTCGCAAGGAATACCAAAGTCGATATATTGTGTAATGGAGTTGTAAGTGCATAGCAAGTTGCTAAGGCAAGAGCGTCTAGGAAGGAAACCATGTTGTGTTGGAGAGAGGATGTTGAGGTCATTACAGGTTTTAAGAAGATCGCTGTGAACGAACCTTTCTAAGATTTTGGAAGCAACAGGTAGAAGACTGATAGGCCGATAGTTAGTGACTTCATGTAAGGAACCACTTTTATGTATTGGTGTATACTCGGCCAACAAATAACCAAATAGTCATCAGTAACATTTGGTTTAATAACAACCAAAATTCTTAAACATTGTCAACTGGTATCACAAACAGTACATATTTCTCAACAAATGAAGAGGAAAATTCAGGTTTATTTCTGCATACTTTACGGGAATTCCACCGCCGACGCTGCCTACAATTTTTGAAAGTCGCCGCTGCCCTTTGAATATCGGCGCAGCAATTTCCGCCGCTGAAATATGTTATACGCGCACACCTCTACCTCTGCAGTCTGTACTTGTGACCGATTTTGAATCTCATAAGACCAGTGTGCAGCAATCTGGATAATGTTGTGATATCTTAGCAGTTTAGAACACCGACATGTTAGCCAAAGATCAGGGTACAATTCTTGGCCACAAGACGGATCGCACACTTTTTCGTTTAGTGGACCACAGTCTCCTGAGTCCCCCAAATGCTATGATGGACGTTTGTATTTAACTATAATTATACAATATACCGTTACAATATGGATAACGTTGAAGAAACAACACAGTTTATTCCACAACACTATGGATCCATGCTTCACTATCACTCTGATAACACCCACACACATAACGATAACGGAACAGCACATTTACTCTAAGAGAGGACTCGACTTGGTATTCAGGTTTAAGGTCAATTCTTTGAGACCGGCGACAGACAAGAGTAACAACTAGTTTTCAATGTCATTAGGCCACTAGGGACGCAGTGCAGTCGCCATTACCATTCTTTTCCCTTCACAGGTTTAAGACTCGTTGAAAGCACGCAAGCAAAGCGCTTTCTTTTCCCGCCGGTACTACTAGGAATCAGGCCGTCGACCTGCGTGTAAATGCACCCAGAATTCAAGGGGAAACGCGAGACATTAGATCGATATAAAGGAGAAGTGCGGCGCCAATAATGACATCCTGTGAAACATCATGGAAATAGAAGGGTAATGTGCGGGTCTCGTGCTCGCCTGGAAACTCAAAATTCCAAGACTTTTTTTTCTAGGAACTGTCAAAAGGGCAAACGAATAACTATTACCAGTCGATAAGACAATTAATTTTTTTTTCAATCCAGGTATACCGTGCACGATTTTTTATTGTTGTTTTATGGCTCTCTCTTTTTCCTTTTCCCTGCCCCCGTCTTAGCTTTTTCTGCTTTTTTGTAGAGGTTTTTATGGCCTTTTTTTTTTACGCCTTTGCCCTTTCTATAGTGTCCGCGGCCTATCTTGAGTTCGCCCCAGAACGAATACAGATAATCGATTGTATGTTTTCGATAGCAGAGCACCTTGTTGATATCCTAGATGGTTACAAAAACAATGACGGCCGTCGATGAAAGCCGCTCCCTCCAGGAAGATGTAGCCGCTCATAAAATACCTGCAGGACTCAAGTTACACTGCGCGCACAATAGACACAGCTGCGCCAATGGTTGTATGCAAAAAAAAGCTGGTTTTTTTCCCTTACAAAAAAGGCATTTTGCGAAGAGGAAAGGGACCCCCTCCCGCTACTGAATCCTGAACGTTTTAGGACTTTTCCAGGACCACATAAAATTTAAAGAACATTTATTGAAAAGGCTGCACTTTGAATTTGAAACTCTACTGCTAGCTAAGGAAGTATTTTTACACAGATTATAGGCAAATGTGTCGGTGACGTAGACGTAGGATAGTTCAGGTCAAACTTTGTTCAGCTTCAATTAGTTGTGAAGAAATTTTCTGCAATTTTTCTCTGCCACCTCCACAACTTTCTCTGAAAATTCATCAAAAAGAGGCTTAATGTCTTTTTTTTTCGTTTTCAAATTACATGCGCCTCTTTTTTTTTTGCTATTATGTGCGCGGCGTATCTTGGGTCCTGAAGCATTTTACGAGCGGCTACGTCCTCCTGGAGGGGGCGGCGTTAATCGACGGCCGCCATTGTTTTTTTTAACTATCTTGGATATCAAAACGGCACTTTGCTACCAAAAACGTACAATCGATTATCTGTGTTCGTTCTGCAGCGAACTCAAGATAGGCCGCGGACACTTTAGTTCCTGCTGTTTCGTATTTTTGTTTTCTTTTCATTCGAGAAGAATCGAAGAGGAATGCAGTATGTAACAGCCAGTGGAACAGTTCTTAGCTGTCCACGTGGCAAAAGTTGCTTGCACTGCACTGCATCTCTGTATACAGTCTAGTCCAACCCGGAAAATGTATCGCTCACATAATAAATACAATTATCTGACACACTGTCATTACAGTGATTAAATGGGTTTATAAAAGTTTGTGGAGACATACTGTTATTATTGTTGAATTTCTCATGTACATGACTACATACGATTAAATATAAATGTAAAAGAATTATACACATAAATTGCCTACAGAAAAAAAAAAAGACAGAGGAAGATAAGACAGTGTGAACTTTGGTATGTTCACAGTCGTATGATAGCTATGGTATCCACCCAAAACCAAAACTGGTACAAGAGAAGCCACCAAGTTTCAGAAAATCGGCCTTTGAAAGTAGTGATGTCATTCAAACAGGGAAAGGCCGCCAAAGTTAATCCTAACAACCAAGTTAATCGCACCGAATAATACTTTGGACGTTAAATGAAAACTTGAAGATTGCTACCGCGAGTTTTCAAACTTTCGAACTATTTAGTCGGTGCGATCAACTTGGTTAATAGGATTAACCTTGGCGGCCTTTCCCTGGTTGAATGACATCACTACTTTCAGAGGCCGACTCTTTTTGAAAGTTTGGCGGCTTCTCTTAATACCAGTTTTGGTTTTGGGTAGATATCACAGTTTTCGTACGACTGTGAAAGTACCAAAGTTCACACCGTCTCATCTTCCTCTGTCTTTTTTTTTCTTTTTTTCTGGAGAAATTTTGTGTGTATAATTCTTTACATTTATATTTAATCCGTATGTAGTCATATACATGTAAAATTCACGGGTAGCTGTGAGCAGTGGGGCGTCAGATTCGATAGGAGTCTTGGTCCCAGCTATACATCTCTGGTTTCTTACATACCCGGGTTCGATCCTGGTACGGGTTTTTCTCGTACCAGGTTCGAACCCGGGTGGTTTCCCACCCGTTGCACGATGTTTCCTCTGGATACTCCGGTTTCTTCCCTCATGCGACAAAAAAAACAACACCTGTCCTGATGGCGGTACCTTCCACTTTACATCTGCCGCTCGGGCCTTCAAAAAGTTCCACGCCTATTGGCCGACAACGTCTATTCTATACTATAGAGCAGTGACACGGCGTAGTATTATTGTATATAACTCTATGCTGGAGCCTTAGTGGGTTAGCTGCAAGGGGCACTGCGGAGAGAAACAGAAGGGCGTCATACTGAAGCCGATGCTGTGAAGAGTGACTTCTTAAGACTTAAAACGCGCGATTTTTGTTGTTGAGAAAACAACGTTATTTTAAGCATAAGAAATCCGCTCTTCCGTTGTTTTTCCCTCCATTTTTATGTAGTGCACCTTGTAGTTATGCCCTCCAAAACCCATACTGGTGCCAATATGGCGGCAAATGTCACTGCTTTATACCGGTTTTGGTTTTGGGTGGATTACTATAATTACAGTGATTATGGGTTTAAAAGTATTGTAGCGACACAACACCATCACTAAGAGAAGCTCCCTTGATCACCTTCGCTCCGCGCGTCTTTAAACCGAACAATGCTTCAAACCAAAACTCCCTACAAACCAACCCCTACAGAATGTACCCAACACCATTCAATGTGGTTGGCAGCAAGCAAGCAAGCATGGCGATTAAGGTACCCGCCTCCATTTCCTCTTTGTGTTGTCCACGGGTTAATTACGGCCTGGCACAATAAGGTTCCCATTATTCTAATCTGTCAAGCCCAGCCGAGCCTCCGTGAGCTAAGTAGCCGCAATCAGCCCTAGCCAGGTCGCAACCTACTCTCCACCTGCGAGGAGCCACATTTTAACGCGATTGGACGTGAAGGGTTAACCCAGCCGAGACCCCTCCGGATTAATTTTAGATCGAATTTTTCAGTTTCCGAAAATGACGGACGGCGAATTTAATCAGGTTTCGACTACCTTTAATCTTACGGCTTTAAAGAGGGCTTTCCTACTTGCCCTGTGACCGTCACAGAACTGAGATCTCTATACACGCTCAGTGGTTCGGTGTTAGGATACAGGCGACAAGGCAGATTGGGATTAAAGCTCCATGACTGGCACTTAGCCAGTGCTTTTATCTCTGTCGGCCCTGCAATCAATCCCCTCTCAGCGTGAATGAAAGAGAGAAGGGGCGAACCTAGTCCCAATGATTCCTAAGCGCGGGACTCGGAATTCGGCATGGAATGTAGTAAAATAGTCTTAGAATCCCACCCTCGTCGCCAGTTGATATGTACTTGGACTTACATATTATTGGGTTGCTCAAAGCAACTTACCCTAACTAAAAGGAAGGGCACAAACACTCGTATTGCCGTCTAGTAACTGATTGTTTTAATAACAGCTAGGAACATACATTTATAACTTATGTTAACTTATGTTGGCTTGTTACTATTGGCTAACAATAACTGATAGGTGCAAGATGCACCCTGTAACAACGAATCAGAGCAATGATGTTTAACAGCATAAAATGGCAAAGCATGACAGCAATAAATAACATGCAAATACTGATGCACGAAAGGTGCACAAAACAACAAATCTAGGAACAGACCAAATATCATATATAATATTCTGCTTAATCTGCATAATAAGATCATAGAAATCAAGACTACTACTTTTAAGCACTACTTTTTTAAAAGAGTTAAGAACCAACAGCACCACGCGTCTGGTAGGAGGGAAGCATTTCAGGACAGCGTGGTTCTCTAAGGGGTAGCTTCGGGACCGCCTTGAGGCTCATTTACTTCTGCTAGCATTAACATGAACACGGAAGAATATAACAGAAGTGATATTTAGAAAAGGGGTAGGGGGATTTGAGACACATGATGGCCGATATTTCCGCGAACATGGAAGAATATAATAGAAGTGATCATAGAACGAGGAGGATGAGGGTCACAGGATGAGCTGATTGAGTGAGCGAAGCAAACGAAAATCAGGTTTATTAGCCAGTGGGAGCAAAATTTTTTAGAAACTAAATTCGGTCGAACATGGACATACACAGTCATGAGCTACCATACTTAAACCATGCGCAATGGCTGAATGCCGTGACGTCACCATGAGTTAGCCAATGACGAGCGAGAAAAACGGCTGTTTGGCCGTCTGATTGGACTAGCCCAGTCACGTGATATGCACGCCATGACGCGTGGTATAAACAGTGCTACAAACCGTGCATTCAAGATACTTTAAAGACCCTTAAAGTTCCTTTTAATGAAGTTCGTATTTGTCGCGTGAATTCTTTACGGCAGTTAATATTGTCGGAAATTTGTGACATTTCGTAAAAATCAGAAAACTTCATAATTTTATGCCGAATGGGAGTCCTGCACAAATGCTGCCAGCTATGCACTTCAGCCATTCTTATTGTGACTACGGAGCCATTCTGCAATTCTGTACTTCATGAGGACCAGAATCAACTTTCTAGAAAGAAAGCCTTTATTCTACGTAACTACTTTACTTAACATCTTTGTTAGTTTTCATCTAAATGCAAACTCATCTCACAAAAAATAACAGCGATATTGGTATTCCACATGGCAATGTTTTGAAACCTACCCTGATACTGCGACTCGGCAACACACTACTCGCCAAATTTTTCCCAGTCATTCAACGATACCATCGCCAACACCATCCCCCCTCACTCCCCAGGGTATAAAACGGCTCACCAACGCTGAACAAACGTTTAGAGAACGATTACAGTATAGCATTTCGCAAAAACAAGAAACAAAACATGTTTATTTTTTGTTTTGTTTGTTGCATTACGAAACAACAGCCTACAACAAACAAGAAAAGAAAAAGCCGCGCCTTTCTGCAGATGTTAGCCTCCAAGCCAGGTCCTGTTCTACTATTTATTCAATTCTCTTCCAGTACTGCCCCCCCCCCCCCCCCCACCAGATTAATGTTTAATGTCGCACTTCAGTTGCCCCATTAAACCAGAGGGGGAGGGTTGGCATGAGATCGAGCGGGAAAAGTTCAAGAAGGAGGAGGGGTAAAAGGGAAAATAATGAAGACAGGGGGAGGGTAAAAGACTCCAAGAGTTAGAAAGTCGTCATCAACATCTCTCTACCCCTAACTTTCATCCCCTTTTCCTCGGGTGCCTTCATTAGAATTTCATGATAGGATTTATCCCCTCCCGCAAGTCCCAAACCCTATTGTTCAACACGTCCTTAATGACATCAACGGAGGAATCACTCCTACACGAATCCCAATTTTGTTTTGGGTTTCCATAGGGATAACCTTACAGAAAACTGCAATTTTGGGAATAAAGACAATTTTACGACACGCGACACGCCTGACTTGGAATATTAAAGCGTTATTAAAATGTCGAGACTTCCTTATGGGCCACTGTTGATGGCACGAAGGAAAGGGGCTGAATTTCCCCTACCCTTGGTAACCTGTTCAAGTTAAACTTTGAACTTGGAAATTACAAATCTACACGTGTTTTCTCTATGGCCCAGGGCGCAACAGCGAGCAGTTTTTTTAATTCACGGTAGTTCCATTATGCAGATAACAGGAATAGGTCTGTTAAGCTCTTAAAATCGTCCAACCAAATTTAGTAAACGAAAAATTAATTTAGGGCCAAAGAAAATAATTAAAAGGACACACCTTCTCACTATATTCGAGCATCCTGCGCACTATAGCTTTTGCAACATCTATGTACTAGGTCAGATATTCAGATAAGAGAAATAGGTCTGTTAAGCGCTTAAAATCGTCGAACCAAATTTAGTAAATGAAATTAATTAAAAGGACACACCTTCTCATTATATTCGAGCATCCTGCGTTTTTGCAACATCTATGTAGGTCAGAGTGAATGTAGCAAAGCCGCTTTTCACGAGGGGAAAAATAGGAAAATGAATCCTTTGCAACATTACACGCGTCTGAGCCGTACAGGAAAGCCAATCGGGAGGAATGCACCTTTAAAAGTTTAGCGTCCCTGCCGGTGTGTTTTCATTTTGTTGCTACGTTTTTTCCGTAAAAGACACAAAAATCCATCAGCCCAGTTCATGGTTCGTGTTTGCAACTCAAAATGCAGCAAAACCGTCAAAGTAGCAAGTCCAACGGAGATAACAGCGTTCTTATTTCCTAAAGCGACAAATTGTAGACTGTCAAAAAATGTTTGTTAACAACCAATTCCACACTAATGTGTGTCTTCGGAGCTCTCGTATTTACAATGCAAATCTGCACACTTGAATTTTGTGTAATACCGAGGGGGGGGGGGGGGGATCTAATAGCGGCAAAATTTGAGTCAACACGAATTAAAATTTTAAAAACGATTGCCCTTCTTGTCGAGTTTATGAAAATAAACTTTACACATCCATTTTCTTTGGTTTAAGAGTAAAATACATACTTATTGCATCGGAAATTGAGGATATATCCATGTTATTTGGTGGGTACAATACAATGTTCTCAATAGCTAAGATCAACCTTTATCAATGTCGGCCGCCACTTGTGAAACTGCGAGTAAAAATTCAGCATTTGGCGACTTGGGTTTTTAGATTTACTCGCCAAATGGCGACTGATTAATAAACACCGATGCTTAAATTATCATTTCTTGGGAACCGTATTAGCCGCTAGAAACAAGCGGTTTGCGGTGTTGTATGCAGAATTACAAGGGCTCTCCAACCAAGGGTGCAAGACTGTTGCTAGCCCCTTCAGCTGATGGGAGAGTTAGATTAATACAAACAACATTTCAGCAGTTAAGTAGCAGCAAAACTTAAAATTGTTTCTACATAGCGAGGAGGTACAATGGAAAATGGCGAGTGCATTTTAATGCCTGTAAACTGGCCAAATGGCGATCGAGTGCCACACAATTAGCATTCGTGAAGGTTGGCTAAGATGGTTATCAATCCGAGTTACTGGTACAGCATGACGTCATTGCCTGAATCTGGATACAGTTTTGGGATGATCCAGCTTTCCATCCGTTCCTTTTCACGAAGTGCAAACACTAAAAGCTTTCACAGATTGAACCCATAAGATGTGCAGCCTTTTTGCTTTATTCATTCAGAATCTTTTTATAAGAGCGCGATAAATTCTACAAATACCACAACTCCCAACAGAAAAAGAAACTCGTCATTAACTGTTGGCATGATTTAATTTGCGCACGGAAATTAATTCGTTCAGCATCTCGACAACCTAAAGCCTAGAGCGCAAACGAAACTGTTGGCAACTGTAACCAATTACCATAATTTAATTTGTGATTCCGTGTTAGCCTGTTCATTCAATGCTCGTGTTTGTTGTAAACTGCTGGAAATTCCTAAAGGGGATATAGCAGTCGTGGATCATGACTTTCGTTTTCTACGAATTATTCACATCAGACCAAATTACAGAACCGGACAACAACTTAGATCATTCCGCAACAATATCTCCAATCGATATTATTCACTTCCACAAGGCCAATGATTTGTTTATTATTATTATTATTTTTTTTTTTACATGATTTATGAACTTACTACGTAATTTCGGCAAAGTACGATCCTCATACCGCATTCGGTGTTTGGGCCCCGACTTATCATGCCCACAGTGAAATTACGTTCCAGTTAGAAAACCCGACGTCAGCGCTGTAGTTCTTCGTTTCTCCCACTTCTTCGTTCCCTTTCTCTTGTTACTGTGAATCAGCGCTGGCAGTATCGAAACGTTGAACTAAAGCACGGTCTTGAGGACCGTGCCCTTCCAAGTAGAAAACAAAACTGAGCTCTTCAGGCGCCTTAGGTTAGGTTTAATTACACCAAAACCAAACCAGGGATGAATAAAGTTTCCTGTAAGGTTTTAATACCACAATGTTGGTGTACTGTTTAGTCCACGTGGAACTTTAGGCTACTGCTGTATTCGACATTAATGCTTTATACGCCAAGTTTTTAGTGAGTCCACTTTCAAAAAAATGTGATGCCCAAAACAAAGAGCGAATGGCGTCAATGAACTTTTAAATTCTTCAGTTTAGTCGCCTCGTACCCCTATTGATGATGCATGACGATTAGTTTCTTACCGTTTTTCAGTGATTTAGTAGCAATACGATACACGCAGATAACAACCGCGAGCTTGTAACACGCTATTTACGAATAGCAGGGCGCACCTTGTGTGAACGCACATGATGCACCTTGCAGTTACAGAAGCTGCTTGACGTCCTGTCAACTTCTGTCTACACCGGAACTTGGCCGAACACCAACAGCTGGGAACGAGGCTACTCTATTGTTCAAACTAGTTAGAGCCGGCTCCTACCAGTTAGCGGTTGCGCAACGTAATGCCTCAGGCTACTTCTATTGTTCAGCCCCACGTATAAATACGAGGGCCTGGACCATGGGAAGGCACTTGGTGTGGGGCAGGCAACTCGAAAGGTTGTCTCCCTGGACTCAGCTCAGGAGAAGACTAAGCTTCTAAACTTGTGTTTTATGCCTTTTCTCAGTGCATAGACCCCTAGCTATGCAGTAAGGAGTAAATTGGCTTTAAGATTATTCTTGACTTCAATCGTCTACTCCCCGAGTACGTCACAAGCTTACCTAACGCGTCCGAAAGTAAAATCAATATTTACAGTAAGGTTTCACGTGGACTAAACACTACAGCAACATTGTGGCATCTGAAACCGTACAAGATAGCTTATTTTCGTGTTCCTTTATGTTTTGACTTTGATTCAGTTAAACCGTTCCTAAAACATCTAACGAGTTCGGTTTTGTTTTCTTTGTGATACTTTGGCACACCAAGATGTTTCTCCTGCACTATTTGTTAACAATGTGGATGAGTTCTTAATGTCGGTCGGTGCAAACTTGCGACTGGGAAAACAAGTACATCGTTCACGCGTCTCCCCTTCCCTGTGTCGACCTGAAGAATATCCCGCGGCCATCTTTGCTTTACCATGGAAGTGACACAACACCGGAATGTTCCTCGTAGTGTCCAGTAGAGGACCCCCCAAATGACTTCTTCTCTTCACTTTGAACTAGACATACGCCAGTAAAAAGAACACAATTGTGGTCCTGCGTGAGGCATTTTGCCCCAGTGTGGAAAGGGATTGAAGCCTGCTCACTTATCAATTTTCACAATAACCCAGAAGAGACCCCAACCGTTGAAGGGTTTTTCTCTCAAGTCAAGACTTCCCTGGTCATGTCTGCGCAGACGCTGCCAGGGTCCTTTCCAGCTTACCTCAAACAACTGGCTGAACACTATCACCTTTACAGTGTCCGCGGCCTATCTTGAGTTCGCTGCAGAAGGAACCCAGATAATCGATTGTACATTTTTAGTAGCAGAGTGCCTTGCTGATATCTAAGGTGGTTACAAAAACGATGGCGGCCGTCGATTAAAGCCGGCTCCTCCAGGAAGACGTAGCCGCTCATAAAATACTTGCAGGACTCACGATACGCCGAGCACACAATAGTAGTTATCTCACCCTTAGTAGTCTGTAATCTAAATGCTGTATTCATACGTGTGTATGAAAATAAAAATACCTTACATAAATAAACACACAACTAATATTACAGTGGATTTTTTTCTTTTGGCGTTGGTTGCTGGGTTCCAGCTAAAATCTAGTGTCCGAAAATTTTTTCGGACAAATCGACATGACCATAAGTGAGCAAGTCATATGCTTCAAGCACTCAGTATCTCGCCAATTTTACCACCGGAGAACCAACCAGGTTACCAGGTTGGATGGAAAATTGCAAAACTGAAGCCAATGAATGGCATTTATTTAAAAAATGCCACTTGCACTTTCATACTAGGTTTGGTAGCACAAAATTTCACTTTTACTACGGCCCTATAGTTCGCAATTACATGGGTGTTACAAAAATGTAGGCCACAACCCTAAAATTTACCTAGTGGACTTTTAGCAAGCACGACCAACCAACACCACCACGGCTTTAATTCAAGCCTCAATCTTCTAATTCATTAAAAAAAGGCACAGATTCAATGTACTACACTTGAACGAATTGTAATAACAAAAGTGACGGAAGTTAGGTGGTGGTGGAGAACGAGCGCACAACACGAAAACGTGATGCCAGGATGTGGGTTAATTTGGGGGTCTCCGTGATATGAAACAATTTGCGTCCAACAAACAGCATTATTAGGTGGGGGTGGAAGGGAAAGTGCCACTCATTCACGCACGAAGGCACCCAGAGTTATTTCATCAAATTAGCACAAGAGGGAACCAGGAAGTACTCGCGTAAGAAAACTGGGGTGATGATGTTATGGGTAGTTCGTGTTTCTGCTGCGGAACTGGTAAAAAAAAAAAAAATAAACAAATCGAAATTTTGTTTGCAAAGAGAAAGAAAACGATATTTGTGTATTTTGGTTTGCAAGGTCTGAAACTCATTTTTTAAACTTGCTGCGTGATGTATTTTTACCGCGTTTTCAAAAATCACCGGAAAAACCAGGGACCTTCGATTATGTAGTTTGAGTAGGGTCGATCCACTCAATACTAAGCAGCAATACGAGAGACAGTGCGAGATTTGGTATGGCGGTATGGCAGCGACTGTTTTTTTTAAACTCGTCGAACGTCACTGCATGAAATTTGCGCCATTTTTACTGATCCTTGCGTCTCATTGGCCATTAATTTTGCTGGACGAATTGGCTAAATCGACTCAAGCTCAAAGCGCAAGAGGGGACTAGACGGCGCACGATGCTGCAAACTTTCGTATGGTGGCAACCTGCCTTTAAGCTGCATCTCGTCCCAACAACAAGAAAAAAAAAACAGAACCCACGCTTTGCTTTCACCAAATAAGATTCATCTCTTCAAAAACGCCCTCGTAGATAATCCCGCATGATGAAGGCGAGGGAAGTCGTAGAATTCATGCAATTTTGCCGTGCATTGCCAGGGACCGTGTCATTTTGGCGGCTGGCAAATGTCGTACAAGCATGTTGAATAGCGGCAATGGCTCGATCTCCCGACCCCCAAATAGCTCAACGCTCGGCCGAGAGAGAAGCGTTGGAATGAAGCGGCGGCAAATTGACCGAGAGTTATGACTCCGCGAGATTCAGACGACGAAGACAGGAGGACGACGCGAAATAGTGATAAAGAGGCGTAGCAATATCGCCAAAGTTGCAAGCAACATAATTTACAATTATTCGCCATGATTCTGGTAATGCGTGATCATGAAAACGCATGAAGTGAACACAATCATCAAACACTTGTTGAGGCAATTTCTTAGGTTTGAAAATGGATTCACCAACAAGAGAGACAATTCTTCTCCTCTTCCCACGCTCCCTTGATTTTCTTATACTACAATGACACATTTTGAGGGCATTTGGAGGTGGTGGTCAGTGGTGGAGGTAGTGGTGCGGGGTTGGGGGACTTACGTGTGTGCCACAAAAAAACAAATTAGCCGAGTGTAAATCTTTCAAGCGATTAAAAAGGGGCTCTAATGCCAGCAAATGCAAAAATTAAAATCATCTGCATCCCCCTTTAAGGCATTAACAGTTTTGTTTTTTTAAAACTGTAAGACGAATCATGTGACTAAGGCCGCTATAAGTTAAAAGTTTACGTCCTTCTCACTATATTTAAGCATCCAGCACGAAATCGCCTCTGCAACATTTAACATAGGTTACAGTTAATGTAGCAAAACCGTTACTCGCCAAGGAAAAAATAGGAAAATGAGTGCTTTTGCAACATTTACACGCGTTTGAAGTAAAGTTGATAAACTGAGCCAAACAGGAAGGCCGACCGGGAAGAATGTACCTGTGATGTCCTTGGCGGGGACACACCTTAGCCCAGCGTGGGCACCAATGGTAATAAACACACGGACTACCAGAGTGTAGGCTACAGCTGATAAGACAGCGAACTTCCTGTTTACTTCTCTTTAAATACAATTATAACAGGAAGTCATGTGATGCAACTTAATACAATATATAATTATAGACGAGCCTATTAGTAGTTAAAGGGGTATCTTGGTAGGGTTAACATATTGACATGAAATTGATGGCTGCCATTGTGGAGCACACAAGTGACGACTCCACAGTACCTTTAATTGTCTCG
Source organism: Lithobius niger (assembly GCA_023313725.1). Taxonomy (NCBI): domain Eukaryota; kingdom Metazoa; phylum Arthropoda; class Chilopoda; order Lithobiomorpha; family Lithobiidae; genus Lithobius; species Lithobius niger. The sequence continues at coordinate 32,568 of JAHWFP010108199.1, forward strand.
GGAGTAGTACTGAAAAAAATTACGTGGGCGACGGCTTTTTATTAAAATTTTTAACCAAACAAAAAGAAACTGTAGCCGTATACATTTTGTGGTGTATTGGTTGGGTCCACCAAAATCTACGTGGGTTAACTAGGGCATATATAGTGACGACGGACAACCGTTGTGTAGGCTACAACTGGAGAGACACTGATTTACTTGAGAGGCTTATATATATATGGTTTACAGTGGTCTTGTGACCAGCATGGTGTATGGAACAGTATTGATTACAATATGACATAGCTAACCTAGCAGTGTGTTAGGATAATCTAGGAAGGTTAACATTTTGACCCTATTCTGAAAGCACCATTATGGTGTCTCACTGACGACATCACACATTTTGTTGTGAAGTACAGAAA
>JAHWFP010108200.1:0-11523 GCA_023313725.1 Lithobius niger
TCGTTGTAATAACTGAAAACGTTGTGATGTAGTCTTGTAAAAGCCGCGTTAAATGTGCTGCAAACGGTGGCTGAAGCTGTAATCCGTTTGACTGCAGCAGTACTTTACTGAATGAACGACTCTGCACTGTGAGGCGGTGTCCTTTACTACCTCATTACCATTAATAAAAAGCTGCCATACTGTAACACTCTATACCACTCTTTGTTAAAGTAATGGTCAGAGATGGGGGGGGGGGGTTCAATTTATTCCGAGGAGATCACGTGTGTCGCTATACGAGAAACAACGAATGTGAAATCGAACAGGAATTTTTCATGCAGTACATTACGGGTTTGCAGTCCACAAGTTTCATGTGCGAAGACATTTGAAAATCAAAAAGGAAAAAAAAGAACAGTTTTATTACCCTGACACGATTGTTGCCTGCACGCTTTTCTCGCTGGACTCGGACAATAAAACATGGATCGATTGGAAGTGAGACACTGCCTTGAACTGAAACGGAAGTGTTCTTGCAGTAAGTGGTCGATCCAGAGAAAACGAAACCAAAAAAATAACGAGGAGGACTTGTCATGAAGGTCACTTATTATGACGGTTCTTCTAGTCGTTGTACGTCGAGTTCTTTGTCAGAGAAGCCAAAATGTCGTCCATTCTACACGGGTGAATACGTAAAAAATTCTAGTTGGGGATTATACAGCACATTGGGTCGAATTAGAAGACTTCCGTCGCGTTTGTAGTCGAGAAAATCGCCATTCTTTGCACGTGAGGCGACGATGGAGAGGGAAAGTCACTTAGTCGAGCTTACGAATCTGCGGTTTTCGTTCTTTTTTTTTTTTTGGACTAATTTATTTTAAAGGGTGGTGATTGTGTTAGGACGAATCCAACAGCTGTTTGGTTGACAGTGTTGGATAGTTTTTGTAGATATGTGTAGTCATTTTCTTTAAAGTTAGTTCGGAAATGATTTTAGGCCGAATGCGATGTATGATGGTAACCTTCGAAATTAGAGAACGTTCCCTTAACGTACGTTGGAGGGTCAGGGTGACCGAATGGGTATAGTAGATTACGTCATATCCCGAAGTTATCGGGTTCAATCCTGGACTTCGTCCACCCCTATGCATTCGGGGAAAGAAGGCCCTGAGAATGCGGTCATGACCTTATGGACTTTGGCCGGCAAAACATCATGGATATTTCCTAGCAAAATTGCCCCTCTCCATCCAACGATAACCTTTGGAGTGTAAAAGGACGTTAGTTACATCGGCTGTTTCCCAATTTTAAATATGCTGCTCGCGTAATATATATATAACACGAAACGGAGACCGCGCACGAAGAATTAGGTAGCAATCCGTCCTAGCTAAGTTTACCCTCAGTTTCAGGGTGTGAGTCTGTTGATATTCACAGATGACAAGGTGCCAACTACAATCCACGTCACATAATTTCTCATCGAGTGGATTGAGACGACCAAGACGTACTCAATGAGAGATGACACTATTGGAGCGAAACAAAATGAGCCGAAGAGGCGTTCTTTCTGAGGTGCGCTGTTCAAACCAGGAAGTACCTTTGTAAAACAGCACTGTACAGATTCATTCTGAGCAACGTCTTTCCACAAATGCGGTTACCAAACAGGTGAAGCATATTTGAAGAAAACGGGTTATAATTTGAAGCAATGCCGAATCATGATCGCCCGAATTCTGTAGTCTGTTTCACATTACGTTTGCAGGAACGTGATTGTATGACGCCACCTTTCTTCCACTGCGAGTGTAAATACATGTAAATATCCCACTCGTAGACTCTAGCAGTAACTGTGTACAGTCTACTAGTGTGATAGACACATGCTTTTGCACTCGTAGTGCAAGGAAATGTTGCATCATACAGTAAGTTTCCTGCAAATATAATGTGGAACAGACTATAGCAGAGTTGACATGGCGTTTATGTCTTATCGCTTTGAGTCCTTCAGTCTCACGCGTATGTATGTTATCATTTCTGGTATACGTTGCATACCTTTAATTGTCTAAGGCGTAGATAGTCTAAATAGTTGCATAATTATGGCAGACGTAGTGGTATATATATATATATCTTCCGGTTTCAAATTCAACAACTCGCCACTTGACCCACACACTGCATTGCCCTTAATGAGAGTTAATTATGACGCCAACTTGTCAGGGCCTTATTATTTATTCACTGGATGATGTGGGATGGCGAGTAGGCACAGCCAGCCAGCCAGTCTTTAGAAGTGCGTGTCAAAAGATAGGATTCTTCGCGGTTATTGTTATGAATAAGTCATGAAGCGGTGCCTCCTTTCGTCGAGTTTGGTGTCGCACAGATACCCTTTTGTCTTGACGAGGGCAGCCATTATTAAATCCCCGCGCAGCGCCGTTGTGTGTCGTCATTGGTCTCTTACTTGCTTCGTATCTTTCTTCATCGTCGCATGCCAACGATCTAATTTATTGTAAAAATATGAGGCCATTCGTCTGACGCCAAAACACCGGCCTTTCCATTAAATCGGCTATGCATCACAGTGAGTCGGCGTAAGGACACGCCGTTATGTGCACGGCGGTGTTGTTGGCGGGTTCACAGCTTCTCGGCTGCGGGACGACTTCCTTATCTAACAGTAGGGTTTCTTATCTGACTGAGAGTGCCGTGTGGGAATATAATGTGTGGTAAGAGTTTTTAAACCTAAGTCATGAGATGATACCATATAGCTTGTGTAGTAGAACTGGATCGAAGTTAGATTTGTGAGTGCATGCACCTCGCCGATGAAATAAGCACTCAGGAAGACCAAAAGTGCCAGGAAGAAACCTCCCAAAAGTAGAGCACATAAACCCTTTGGTCAAAGGAAGGTTTATTGGGAATGTTGTTATATTTTTTCTATTTTCCACACCTCTGCTTGCCCTTTTCCAAGCAGACATATAAGCTTATAGAACAGTGACACGACGTAGTATTATTGTATATAACTCTATGCTGGAGCCTTAATGGGTTAGCTGCAAGGGGCACTGCAGAGAGAAACAGAAGGGCGTCATACTGTAGCCGATGCTGTGAAGAGTGATTTCTTAGACCTAAAACGCGCGATTTTTGTTGTTGGAGAAAACAACGTTATTTTAAGCCTAAGAAATCCGCTCTTCCGTTGTTTTTCCCTCCATTTTTTATGTAGTGCACCTTGTAGTTATGCCCTCCAAAACCCATACTGGTGCCAATATGGCGGTAAATGTCACTGCTCTATAGAAAAACTCGTCAACACTCCTGTCTGGATTTTGAATTTGTACGGCTGCCACCAAGCTTCCAAACGCTAACGCTACAGGTTGACAATGTAAATAAGAGACGCAACATATGCGTTTGTATCTACATATATTGTACTATTTACACTACATCTCCACTCGATTACAAAAATACTGCAAGCCTTCTGTTTTGCAGGAAACCGCCCCCAAAGCATGGGCGTGAACAGAGAGGTGTTGCTGTTCCAATCCCTGAGTGCTGAATGTTCGTTTCGGCTTTTTTCTCTTTACACCCACACTTGAGGAAGGTCTGTTATTCCCATTAGGTTATATTTCGTGGACGCTGGCCTATCTCAAGAGTCCAATGGAGTGAAAGTATTTTTGCGTTGGTCATTGTTAACTGAAGAACACACGTTCGGACCCCACCCTTGTATATTGTCCACAAAAATAGATGCCTGCTAATGCACAAATCTAACACACGTATTTATTTATGCAAAAATCATAACAATGTATACTCTCTGTTTTGGGAACGCGGAAACTCCAGCGTTTCACGTCGCCAGTTTTGGCTGATGTCACACACTTCAGGCCTGAACGCCGATTGACAGGATGACCGATCTCTGATTCAGCCTAACTTCGTCTGACCCACCTACTTGGGTAGGAAACTAACATTGTAAGGGAGCCAGCTTTCTCGGAGTTTCGGGAGCTCACTCAAATTTAAGGGTAGGCCTCTTCTCTCTGTCCCTATAGCTAGGATTTTCTTCTCTAACGTGAATGACCTTATTCGGCATTTCCACTGAACGTTCCCTAACTTCTTTGGGTAATGTTGAAACATTATACGAAGCATATATATGAAGATATAATCTCTATAGGCGCTAATTCTCAAAGGGTTCAAAGGGTTTTAGCGAACGGTAACCGCACCCTGTCATCTGCCCGACGAAGCCCTAAGGCCCTAATGCACTAATTCTTACCTCATCATACAATTGAGTCTTTCTTGTTAATCGGTATTTATTGAAAATTGGCGTTTGTTGCCGCAAAGTTGTTGTAAATTCATTGTTTTTCCGACCCCATCACCGTCCTTTATCACGTGTTACGTGTCCGCCATTATGCCAAGAATCTCCAGGAGAGAGTAATCGGTAAATAGTTCAGTCACTGAGCTGGTAACTTTTAGCAGATTTGATGCCTTCAGATTTTTCGAAATTACCTGCCGCGCTCGCTGCGGTTAAACATATAACATCAGAAACCGCAACCAAAAACTTGTCCGGCCTGATATAATTTCCGTTTACTAATCTTCTAGTTGAAATCAGGTTTTCATGTCGTCGACCGGCTACCACAATGGCGGACACGCGACGCTCTTCCAGCGATGAAAACACACCAGAAAAAAAAAAAAGAATTTGCACGTTTTATTAACAATCTAAATGAAAACAAATTGTAAGACATGCAAGAATAAACCCTGATTGTTGTCAAACGGTAAGACTTGACACCTTTACATATAGTATATTCGTGTATAAGCTCCACGCGTCATCTTCAACATTTCCCTTCTCTTTTTTTAATGTTTTATGTAAAAATTAATTTCTTTAAGCCTTAAGTTAGCCGAAGCAATTTAGTGCTCGTCTGGCTTAACTACCTCACATTTAAATTTTTAGTACTAGTTACTTTACACTTGCAAATTTGTACAAACCTTGACGCACAAATGTCCCGTCAATCAAACAAACAAACATGTTAGGGTTAAACATTTCATGACACGGAACTAACGTTAATAAAAAGGCAGCAAATCAGAATTTTCACAAATGTTAAAACTTACCCAAAACTTAATAAATTCGATACGTTATTAATTCACAAAACCAGCATAACTCCTGAAAAAAATAAAATTAAAATTAGCAAGAAAAGGCAGGAAGCCGAAAATGATGCTTTATTTACAGCAGCATACAACAATTTTCACCATACTTTTTTCGTTTTCATTGTTATAAAAACTAGCAATAAATCGGGCCCCTATAATAAAATCCAATCCAATAAATCGGATACAGCATTGTTGTTAGCATTGTGGTAAGACAGCATTGTTGTAAGTGTCACAATAAATTCATTTGTGTAGGCCTATTCCCTCGTATTAAATTTGAACTTGAACTTGAATAAATCACTTATTGGTACACTTTTACAGTTCCTATGCTGTTCCGTCAGCGTTCGTATTGTTAAAACAACTTGAATTTATTCACAAACGGAAAAAAAGTATTTAAAGGATGGTGATAAATTAGTTATTGGCATATTTTTTGCAAGAATGGTCCCTCTATACATGATTTATTGTGATAGTTTTGCTTCCTCGGCTCTTAACGCCTCAGCTAAGCCTCGGAAGAACAAAACTACCACAATAAATCACGTATAGAGGGACCATTGTTGCAAAAGTATACCAATAACCACTACTATTGTGCGCGCGGCGTATCTTGAGTCCTGCAGGTATTTTATGAGTGGCTACATCTTCCTGGAGGGGACGGCTTTAATCGACAGCCGCCATTGTTTTTGTAACGGTCTTGGATATCAACAAGGCACTCTCCTACCAAAAACATACAATTGATTATCTGTGTTCGTTCTGAGGTGAACTCAAGATAGGATGCGGACACTATAAGCACTTGTCCTAGCCTCGTCACGAACCAGATCGAAGCAGCAAACGCCGTCCATCAACGGGCATGTAAAACTAAAAGATAATAATAAAATCTGGACTTACAGTTCTTGAACCCTTTTATTAGCAGTACTTAAACCCAAACTCTCAATACTCCTGCGACTACGCATTTGAGTAGTACGAAGTTCGGGATTAGAAAGCCGTGCTTTGCATACGTGGACGTTAACATTCATATGTGAATAAAATTTTAGCCTCGTGTTGCTTCACACCCCAAAGATAAGGCCCCAAAGATTTACAATGCCGTACCATTTCACTTTAAAACCATCCGATCAGCTCATTGTTTCAAATCGAGGGTACGCGAATGGATTGTTGGGCTTGCTGACCTTGAATCCTTGTTTATTATTAACATATACCCTTATTGTTTTTGCATATCTATCGAATGCTCGACCTGTGTAGATATGTACTTGACTTACTTTTTTGTTTATATTTTAACCTGACATATTTTCATGTTATTTTATGCAGAATCTGATGCCACCTATTGAATTGCAATTATTTTCTTCGTTGGTTCTGTGTTGCACACGAGTTTACTCTGCAACACAGATTTACACTCTCACAACTTCGTTGCCATTGTAGCTATTGAAATGTTTTGGAGTGCAATAAACTTACTTACTTACTTACCCGTGCTGCTATTGAGCGTGTTGAGAAAACGAGTTCATGCAAAAACTTAGAATTTAGAGAGACGCATTTACGACAATTCATTTAGAATAAAACAAAGAAGAAAAACCGCAATCCCAACGTAAGATTGTTAATTACGCATGCAAATAAATGCATACAAAAAAAAATTGACGCCCGCACTAAAAAAAAATTGATTTTCAAGCCTTCTCGCAAATTTCTTATCATCACATCCTCCCGGGAAAAAAAAATAGGCTGTAAAAACGCGACTTCTTATTCAACAAAACGCACATTGCTTCGTCATTCAGGTCCTCTTCCCTCCCTTCCTCCAACTTTCCTCCTCCTCTCCAGCGCCCTATTTTCCTACCACTCTTATTGTTGAGAATACTGCGCAGCAAAACACAGGTACGTATCTCAGTTTTCCTTCCTATTTCATCGGTCTTCAATTTGTCAAATCTTTTTTATTTTTATAGAGCAAAGAAAAATAAATAAAGAAAAAAAAAGTTCGAGGAGAGAAAAAAAAAGAAAGAAAGAAGAAGCGCTTATTATGGCGGCGAATTTGACATATGAATAATGTTTCCTGTTTTAGAGATGCGCAAAACGCCAAGTCAAGCCAGGGCCGGACCTGACGATCGATGTCGTAGCTTACCGTGGCCGCCGCACGGTGTCGCCCTAAGAATGCAAAAGACGGAGTGCCACGCAAAAGTTAAGGCGAACGGCACCGAACGAAACCGTAAATTGTAATAAACGCAGCGAGCGCCACAACGCATGCGTCGGGAAACTTAACGATAAAATAGTGCGCGGACGTACATTGTGCTTTGCGTACGCATTCCTTTTAACAGCTCCGCAAGAGAGAGAGAAAGAGAGACAGAGGAAATGGAAATTTAGGCCTAAACGCTGACAAGAATTCGCAAATACCCGTCCTCCGTTGTGTCTTCATTTTCGTCTCTACCGGATTCTGAGTTTGTTTACGGGGATTCTTTTGTGTTTTCACGGTAAAGTCGAAGTACGCAAGGTTGTACACGTTATAAATGTATAACACCTGCCAAACTTTTGCCTGTTTATATATAAAGCTGGTTCTTATAGATTATTCAACGAGGCTTTTACCTCGATTCTAAAGCGCTTCTCATGTCGCTCTGGACAAAGAATGACTTCGAACGTGAGAAAAGTTATCAATAAAGTCGTTCAGCGCGAGTTCCAGTGATGACAATAATACCGCGCGTAAGAGTAAGTTTAATAACGCTTAATACAGGTAGTAGACTTATCATGGTAAGCTGAAGGGTTGACAAACGGGAACCTATTTTGAAGCGGCCATTGTGGTGCCACAAATAACGACACCACAGGATTGTTCTAGATATGACTTCTAGCTGATTTTACCCCCTTTCATTATAAAGCAGTGACATTTGCCGCCATATTGGCACCAGTATGGGTTTTGGAGGGCATAACTACAAGGTGCACTACATAAAAATGGAGGGAAAAACAACGGAAGAGCGGATTTCTTAGGCTTAAAATAACATTGTTTTCTCCAACAACAAAAATCGCGCGTTTTAAGTCTAAGAAATCACTTTTCACAGCATCGGCTTTAGTTGACGCCCTTCTGTTTCTCTCTACAGTGCCCCTTGCAGCTAACCCATTAAGGCTCCAGCATAGATTTATATACAATAATACTGCGTCGTGTCACTGCTCCATATGTATTCTTGCTGCGTATTGTTGTTAGCGGTGCAGCTGGGGGACACTTGTTTTACGAATGGTTGGTTCTTGTCCTAAAACTTGATTAGAAGGTAAGAGTTTGTGTTAACAGAATGTTCGCTAAAAATTGGGCCTGAATTTCAGCTGCTCATCAGCAAGTTCGTTGTCCGAAGACTTAGTTTGCGCAGAATTGCAGGAGCATCAAGCAGATGGAAAAAAAAAGAGTTAAAGTGTGCGCGGCCTATCTTGACTTCTCCGCAGAACGAAAACAGCTAATCGATTGAACGTTTTTGGCAGCAGAGTGCCTTGTTGATATCCAAGATGGTTACAAAAACAATGGCGGCCGTCGATTAAAGCCGCCCCCTCCAGGAAGACGTAGTCGGTCGTAAAATACTTCCAGGACTTAAGATACGTCGCGCACACAATAGTGAAAACATATTGAATCACTTGCACTGATGCAGGTATATGCTTGCGCTTTCGTAGACTTTCGTAGACTTGTTATCTTGGTGGTATCGTTCTCTAAAATTTGAAATTCTTCAAATTTATTTTCAAGTTCAGGTGGGCTATATCAAAGACCACGAGAAGAATTGTAATGTGTGAAACAATTGCGTCACACACAATTTCGAATTAATATTAAAACTGTCACATCACAAATATAGATTGTTAAATGTCACACGAACAGTAAGTACACACGAGAACGTTCCGGCACGAGCCGGAAAAAAAAAAAGTTTGTTTTTGTCGTACACAAAGCTAGAACTCGGTGGAGGGCCCTCCTTTAAAAAAAAATGCAGTTTTTGCCACACAAAACACAATTTTCAATAAACTATAACAGTAACCTCCTTTCTGATATTTTGCGATTACTGAAACGGCTATAAGAGCCACAGAGAATAAGCATTAGGCAAAATGAGGTGTTTTGCTGGCGTTTATTTTATTAATACGAAAGACAGAATTTACGACTAAAGAACCACTGAGAATAAACGTTAGGCAAAATGATGTTTTTTGCTTACGTTTTATTTAACACAAAAAGCAGAATATGTGAGTAAAAAGCCACAGAGAATTATAAACGTCAGGCAAAATGAGGTTTCTTGCTGACGTTTATTTAATTAACACAAAAGGCAGACGATGCGACTAAAAAGCCACAGAGTATAAACGCCAGGCAAACTGCGGTGTTTTGCTGATTCTTATTTAATTAATACAAAAGACACAAGATGCGGCTAAAGAGCTACAGAGGATAAACGTCAGGCAAAGTGATGTTTGGCCGGCGTTTATTTAAATATGACTGAAAAAAATCAAGCTGAAGTAGGCTGTAGAGCCAGAATTCTTATAAAAATCGGATCACCTTCGTTGTTTTCCCGGATTACCATCCATACCATGATTTCTGGAAGCCTCCAGGTACCCAAAAACTAAATGGCCGTCTATAGTCAACGCAGGACTGATTAGTAACAAAAATGAGTTTGTTGATGTTTGTAGTAAGATTTACCTGATCTGAGGTAAAAAAAAAACCAAAAGAAAACAGGGAAGGCACACAAAGAAACTTATCCTGTACGGGTTTGGTACCCCAATGTTACAAATTGCCTTGAAAGTTACGGTAATATTATGCACCCGTGGTCAACCCACCCCCACCCCCATCCCCGTACGCCACGCAGTCACGTACCTTTTTAGTTCGATTCTGCCTTATTCGTCAGGCAAGTCGTCTCCATGCCATTCGCCCTTAAAGGCGCTTTTTTACCTTTTCAATTCTAGAGGCAGCACCGTAGAATCGTCGAGCAATATAAAAAAAATAGCGGTAAATTAAGAAAAGGAACAACACTTCGCTGCAGCGCCGCGAATTTTCATAACTAAAACGAGATCACGTGACCCACATCAGCCTATTGGATGACGGAGAATCTGGAACGTGGATGCTGTGTTTAGAATAGTCTATGGGCAACGCTATCGAAATGGTGAACCGGCGTCTTTAAGCTCTGAATAATGAATGGCCTATAGGGCAATGACGTCACTTGACGCTGCGCTATACTTAAATTTTCTTGGATTTAAATTTTTGTGTCAAACGTCATCAAAAGGAAATAATCGTACCAAACCTAGAAAATTGCCATTTATTTCTTCAAATTGCACAAAATGCTTTTTATATCGGTTTGGAATTGTTTACCTTGTATTTATGAACGTTTTAAAAGGAAGTTATTTGGAATGTAAGAAACAACAGTACAACGAAAATCGTGCATTAAAAAACAGCTAAGATTATGTAAGATTTCATTATGGACTTCTAGTTCATTTTGATGACGTTAACAGGATTTGACCCAACGAATCCTATTCAGAATAATTCCAGATTATAATATGCAACTGTAAATATACATTACGGTATAACAACATAACATAATATACAACTGTAAAGACAATATACGCACGACAATTGTGAAGAATCAAGAATGGAATATTTGTGAGAAAGTATAATAAGGAAATAAATACTGGTCTGGACAAATGAATTTGGAAAAGAAAAAAAAAGAAAAAACAAAATTATATCTCTAAAATATTTAACAATTTGCCAAAATAATTGCAGAAACTGACTAAACCATGCTCAATGGCTGTTTGCCGTGACGTCACCATGACGAACGAGAACAACGGGTGTTTGGCCGTCTGATTGGACTAGCCCAGTCACGTGATATGCACGTCAGAGCAAACAGCCATGGCGCGTGGTATAGTGGTAGTAAGGTGAAAAAGAACGTGAAAGAGCGGATGCTTTCTGAAAATATTTCGATTGTATGAATGCATTTGTCGTCGGCAGTGTTAGTATGGCTTAGCGATAGCACCTCGGCATTTGGTTTCAAAGTTCGTGGGTCAGATTCCCGGCTCAGGCAATCTTACATTTAAGTCCAAAAGACAACGCAAATAGGGTCGCATCTGTATTTATTTGACTTTTGTTGAGCCGTCGGCTTTCCGTCCTGTTTAATGGATTTGTATTTGTCGTTTTTATTATTTAAATGGATTTCTGAAGCGCTTCAGTTTACGGACGAGGGCTATTCACCCTCACACCGAGTTTCATCAAGTTTACACGGCCAGTTTTAAGTTGTTTGGCTTTATACTTTGGTTTATACTTCACTTAATTGTGTGTTCTTTTTTTATATCTTACTGTAAATTGTCTGTTCTAATTATGCTAAATTGATGAGTATACACACAAGCTAATTCTAGCTTAGCTGTCAACTGGTTTTTTTTTTTAATTTAAATTTAAATTTAAATTTTTTTAAATTTATAAATGATTGGTTGACTAAAAGAAATAAAAAAAATAGTCTGAACTTTTAATTTTATCCCGCAATTTTCCGAAATCCGGGTCTGAACATCGCAGTTTTCTCATAACCA
>JAHWFP010108201.1:0-45865 GCA_023313725.1 Lithobius niger
ATTTAATACTAAATGACAGCAGTGTTAAAATGCCAAAATTCGCTGATGATGTTAAACTTTATCGTGAAATTAAAACCGAAAATGACCATATATCTCTACAATCTGCTCTTGAAACTGTAAACACTTGGTCTTCTGACTGGCAACTGCCGATAAACACTCAGAAATGTTTAACGCTCCAACTTGGCAGCAAAAACTTAAACTATAAATACATATTGGAAAATTCATGCCTTAAGTCTGAATATTGTATAAAGGATCTCGGAGTATATTTGACCTCCGATTTAAATTTCTCGAATCATTGCACCAGGTTGGTCTCTCGTGCAAAGCGACTAGGTTACTCCAGTAAGCGTTGATTACTGGAATACGCAAGCCCAGTATGGTCGCCACATCACATTAAGGATATAAAATTGCTGGAATCTGTACAGAGATCCTTCACAAAATACATCCGAGGTTATTATAATCTGTCGTATAAGCAGCGTTTAACTGACCTAGGTCTTGAATCGCTTGAATTACGACGTCTTCATGCGGACCTAATTCTCACTTTCTCCATTCTGCGAGGACTCGTCGATATTGAACCCGAGCTATTTTTTTAAAATACGTGGGAACGAGTATACTAGGGGTCATCCCATGAAACTCGCTGTTGCATTAACTAAAAAGGACTGCACTAAATATTTCTTTGCTAATCGTGTGGTATACCCGTGGAATAGTCTTCCTTCCGAGCTGGTGGCCTCGACCAGTCCGTACACATTTAAACAGGGGCTCAAAAAGATTGACCTCTCTTCGTTTTTAAAGTGTTTTTAGTGTTTTTAGGTGTTTTTGTTGCAACACCGTGTTTGTTTTATTGCTGTTTTGTGTTTATGGTGGTGTAAATTGGGTCAGGTGTTAGTGGATCACACAGATCCCTTCCTGTTTTCCCGTTGTCTTTTTTCGGGCAATAAACTTATCCTATAAATTTATGAACAACTTTTTGAGTCCCATAATACAAGCACAGTTAGTTAGTCACTACTAAAAGTTATAACATTTGTTATTGTAATCAGGCAAATCATTGAGGGCACCCATCATTTTCGAAACATCAAAGGTATCAGGTATTGTGCGACATACAAAAAAACCAGTTACCTGCCAGACTTTATACAAAGCAAGTACACATTGAAAGGTTTACCAAAAATATAGCAATACAAGACTATACTCTTTACGGCAGGCAGTAATATGCTAGACAAACACAATTCTTGTAACTTTAAAACAAATTATATTTCTTGTAACTCGAGTATACCATGAATCCGGACTTTGTTATGAAATCCAAGTACATTTGGTTTGCTTTGATACACACAGGAAGTAGGTGGTGGAAGAGGCTTCTCTGCAAATAGAGGAAATTGAAATTGTTAATAAGGCAGCAGACCAATTTAAATTTAATAATGATTAAACCTGTACACAATTTTAAATAATAAACTTGAGAAAAATAATAACTTTAGACTTTTGAAGATTCTTGACAAAAAAATTTCGTGATAATTCATCATATGAAGCAAATTGCTCGTATCGATTAACTAGCAGTTCTGAAGAAGAAAGAAGTCTAGTAAGGGGAAGGAATAATCCATTGATGTGATCGAGGAAACCTTCAATCAATGCTGTAGGCTGAGATAATGTCCTGGTAGGTCAGAGTAGAACCCACGGCCAATGAATAAGAAGGTAGCCTTTTATAGTACCCCTTTTGGTACAGATTGGTATTAACTTAGTTGGAGTCATTGACCAGACCGTGTCCCTCTGGTAATTAAGCAGAGTATTTGTTACCACTCAGCCATAACTAATACATAAATTTATTATTCTTCAGAAAAAAAGAGTTGTTTTATATCTTATTTATTATTTTTAAAGCACGAGTATAGCAACAGTAATTGGTTTGGCACCCACCTTTAAAAAATAAAGGTGTTCCTGTCTTATTGGTGTTATAAGTATTACCCAAATATCATTTTTAACACTAATTAGCCATTCCTTAAAATAAAATAAAAGTTAGCACTGGGTGTCCTATGGATTGTTTCATTTTACCAGTTAAACACAATGATACACCCAATTTTACTACTGTGCTTAGAAACTGCTGCAGAAAAGCAATTTTGGTCTAGCAAACCCAATTCAGGAAAAAACTGCTTACAGATTACGATAATCAGAAGAATTACTTAATTATACTCACTCTCACATGAAACTTGACGAATGTTCCATTTTCCAGAAAGACATTGGACAGAAATCGGCATTTGAACTTTAGAAATGTATCCATTCTTGCAGGCAATTTGGACTGCGGATCCACTTTCTATGTTTTCAGGGCAATCGTATTTTTGAAGTTGATGCCGATAAATTTGAGCTTCCAACTGATTACAGGAACAGCGAGCTACAAGCAATAAAAAAAGTCCTCTAATCAACAAAAATTACTCCCTTCAATTCCTCAAGGCTCAACTTGGTAGGACTTTCACCCCTTTCAGTATTTAGAGAAGGTCCAATATGTAGTCTTCGGCTTGGTATCATACTTTTTTACTATGCTATTATAGTAGTAGATGTTTGAATGTATGCTTAGCACAATGTGGGTTCATTTCGATTACCTGAAAGTACGTTGACTATAATCATGTACCGTGTAAGCATACATTATTTTCAATGCCACAACCAGTGATGAATTCCGATGATGTAAGCTTCAATGTTGAGATGCCTTATAAGTACTTCCAAAAAGTAAGTCGACTGCAATCTATGATTTCTCAACATCGATTATTCGGAATGCCAAAACTGTTGAAAGATTCCTCTGACACATTATACAATTGCTTAAAGGTAGCTTATGTTGCATGCCAGAACTCCCCCCCCCCCCAGTGAAGGATTCCAATCTATAGGTACTTCCAAAAAGTAAGTAGGTTACAATACATGAGTGCATAAACTTAGATTATTTTGGAATACCACATCGATTGTAGGACTGCTATGGTGTTGTGCTGGAGGTTGAGTTGCATCATTAGTATTGCTAAAATATAAGTTGACTAATTGAACAAATTCAGACTATTTTGAATGTCACAACCAGTGAAGGATACTATGGTGTGGGGCTCGAGGTTGAGATGCATCATAAGTTTTGCCTAAAAGTTAGTTGACTACAATTCATGATTGCATAAAAACATGAAGGATTTATATGATGCTGGGATAGACGTAGAGATGCATTTTATATGTAGAAGTGTTTATACTGCACGAAGGGATACACTATGCAATATGTGCTGAGTATGAGGTAATGGTAAAATAAATAGCACAACAAAATTTTTAGTTTATCGAAATAATTATGTTGTTTATGCAGGTTAATCTGATTTGTTCGATTCACAGAACAGCAACAATGGCTGGGTGAATTGGCAAGGGCTCTGAAGTGGGTTTGGTAACTGCTCCAATATTTTCCTCTAAACATGTAGTTCCAGAGAACTATAATTATTGCTTTTAAAAAAAACGTAAGCAGTTTTGTGCTTATGCCTTAATTTTTTAATGTATCAAAATGATTAGGACTAAGTGAAAGGTCGATCAAAAGTAGAAACCACAAAATAAATTATCCGTGATAACCCAGAAGGTAATAACGTGATGACCACTGGGAGTTGAGTGTGGTGCAGATACACACTAATATTTAGCACGCAGGTTTGCTTGACATAAACCAAACCAAATAATCTACCCAACCAAGTATGAAATGAACATCCAGCCTTGCTCCACTATTTAAGAGGATTCAATTAACTCACAAATGTACGAAAACATGTGCAATGAATGTTATTTGATGATAGCATTTTTGAACAGAACCGTAAAGTTACTAACCTGGTCGACATTCTGTGTTTCTTCCTTTTATTTCTCCATTTAAGCATATAATTTCAGCATGACTGTATTCATCATCTGGTTCCCCAAATAGTAAACCATCACGAAACATTTCAAATTCATCACTTTTGCATGTAATACCTAGTCTTGTACCATGTTGAAGAACCACTGGCTGAAATTAGAAATAATAATAACAGTTTTACTTGGATGTTACATTACTTCAAGTCAGGCAAAAAGCACTTTTAGAATTTATCTCATAAAAAACAACCGCTACATATAGATGACATTTACATGAAGATGACCGTGATTATTGATGACCGTGTTAGTGAACTACAGTGACAACTACTGTGAACAGTGCATTTGACTCAGGATTGGTGCAATAGGTATGGAAGATACTTTTTCTGTTTTTCGTCAAGTGTTTGTTTATCGAAGACAGTGGCAGTGAAATATTACAACTACAGTAAACACAAATGTTATACCAGGTTTGGGCCAGATAAATTATTTAGGAGTAATAATGTTGCTTCAATGTTTAAACTACTTACACACAATAATAAATGTAATAGAGTGATATGCAGAATTTCGTGCAGGAAAATTGAAAGAGTGTTACAAATTAGATACTTGGGATTAGAAATTGAGGAAATGTGTTCATTTGGAAAACACGTCAAGGAACCGCATGAAACTGTGTGTAAATTATACTAAAATTACTGAATTTTGAAAATAAAAGTACTGAATGAACCTTGATATAAGGATGCCAGTGGAATTTTGATGCCATTTTGATGGCATCAAAATCTCTGGATGGGCAAAACCAAAATTATTAGTTAAAAAATTCAAAATAAAGTAAAAATTGAGTGAAAAGTGGGTTTCATAAATATGAAAAGTAAATGTAATTGTCGCTCTCTAACCAAAGCCTATGCAGAGTTAGAAGTGTTATAAAACGTTAGTTGTGACAGAAAGCAAGAGCAGTACATGAAAGCTGAATATAAAAGATTACGGACATTTGGTCAAGAATTCAGAAATCTACAGGGTGGTTTGAAAACTTGTGATATACTTTGAGGATTCAGAACCCCACTGTACCAATAGTCGCGAAACTCTTACGTAACGAAAAAGAGTCTAGGAATGAACATGAAACCAGCAACCTTGAAATATCCAATCAGGGTCATACACCATTGTTAACTTCCGAAATATTCATCGCATGGTAATCCATTATAAATTACGAGAAACAAAGATTCATTACCAATGGGAAAAAATATCAGAAAGAAAATCAGACTAGAATTATAGAAATTATATCAGATGAAATAAGGAAATTGCATCTGTGAACGATGCTTCCTTGAGCACTTGAGTGTTGGCTGGGATGCCAGTCGTAAGTGCAATAGCTACTTTGCATGTCGTGTAGTTCCAACATTTCTAGGCCAATTTCCATTCTGCAGGCATTGGTGAGGAGTCTTTGTTTCCTGCAAGTTTTCTTTTAGTGTGTGAAGCATATTTCCAAAGTTATAGTTGGAATGGATCTGGATTTCATTCGGCAAGTTCATCTGTTTATGGTTCCATCGGATAAAGTTGCAAAATGATTGAATCGGAGACGTCTGAGGCAATTCTCCGCTGATAACATCACCAAAGTTTAACAACTCTTTATTTATTAGTACTTGCCTTGGTCAGCACCCTTTATCGCAACTCTACCGTTCAGCCAGTATATTAAAATATTGATAACATTTTAAATTGCTGGTTAGTATAATACATTCTAAAAAGCTCTCATGCATTCTCTGCATTTAATACCCTTATTAATGCCTGTATAGGTCACTGAAATCACGTAGCTAGGATTAGGTTTGCGATGTATATCCTTACTTTTTAGTATCTGGCAAAAACTATTTCTAGCATCCTTTAGGTTCATGAAAATAACAATTTCAAAATACCCATTCTTTATGCATCACAACATACTTTGCCGCGTAATACATTCTTCATTCAGGAAAATCACTTTGAAAAGCCATTAAAGGTAGCTTCACGGTTTTGTCTCATTTTACCTTCAGAGGGCTTACTACAGTTCCATCTTTAAACAGGAAAGCATTTGAAAAATCTCGAGGAAATATGGAGCACTCTGGAAAACAATAAAAAAATCACAATAAATAGCAGCAAAGAAAAACAACGAAGTGAATATTGTGAACTGTGCTAAGCTGTTTAATTTAATTAGCTTTAAACATAAACAATAAACAAAAGAAACACAATAGAGATAATAATTTAACAGTTAAGGATAACAAGGGCTGAGGACATGAATCTAGAACTTGCAATTGGTCTGCCAGTGCAATAAGCCATCGTACAAACTCTACACTCCCAAGATTGCTTCTAACTTTCTATATCAAATCTTATATCAAACTTTCTATATCTAGTTTTGTAGATTGCTCCTTAAGGAGCCTCTAAATGTGTTCCTTAAGCGACCATTATAGTATTTTAACTTTTTCTTGGATGCTTTTTGTATTATTATTATTATTTTTATTTTTATTATCTTTACTAATATCGACAATTGGTTTTGGCCAAGCTTTATACTACGATTTACATTTATTTTATTTTATTATTTTTTATTTTTTATTGTTTTTAAGGAACTTTGACAATGATACCAAGCTTTTCCCCTCACTTGTTCCTCACGTTTGGCGATGCCACCGGGGACCATTGTGTCCCTGGTAGGTCTAACCTTGGTGGTAAGGCATTCGTGACTTCAACCCAATACCATCTACCCCACCTATGCAGTCGAGCCATCATCATCGTTTTAAACTCTTAAACTTTTGCAATTTAAAAATTTTTAGTTTTTAACATCGGATGGCAGTTAGTGACTACCAGGTCCTTGCCATTCCGGTTGCGTTTGCAATGAACCTACTTTATTATTATATTATTATATCAACTAAAGTCAAGTTTAATAAACTAACACTGAATCAATGTGCACAAATTTAGTGATTATGTAAACACGTATTAAAACTAGAGTATATTTCCATGTATAATTGTATATGTTATGTAGCATCTTCTACCTACCAAATAATTCGGCAATAAAGAACCTTGTCAAGTTCTAAATAATATCACCGGTATCAAATAGGCTAAAATGTCACTTACTGTTAAAACATATCATTGGCCTAAATTAGCATTGTGAAGCTAGTAACCATGTTTTAAGGTAATTCTGGGGTTGATTACATTTCTATAAAATTAATTTTATCTCTCTTTTAGTGATTTTAAAATATTAACATTATTTTATGCACGACAACATTTATAATAAAATTACAAATACATATAATTCGTATAGAAATTCAAGCATTCCCCTAAGAACATGGATGTTAGCTGGACGTAGCTTTTGGATAGCAATTATAAGTTTTAACAGTAATTGAAATGTTAACCCATTAGTTACAATTACATTGTAGAACTTGAAAAAGTTGTTTAATTGATTGGAAGAATACGCTGCAAAATATATGCATCGAAATATTACTTAGTTTTAATACATATTTGTGCAAATTGTTTTTTTTTTGCACTAAACTACTATTTACAGCTAATTTTATTGCTGTAATATACTGGATACATTTTGGAGAAAAATTTCATTAACAGTAAATAATTGTTAAAAACAGTTTTGGGCAAGAACCAAGTTTCTTATTGTTAAACATTTTTAACAGAATTAATATCCAAAATAAAAATCATGTTACGCAAAGAAACTGGCATTTATTAAAGGTGATAACATCTTTTGCGTACTCAAGTATTTTTGATGATCGATTACTTATTCCTCAAATTCTGAATGGGCAAGTCAACTTTCAGTACTTTCCAATCTACAAACAAAACATACAAAATTCTTGAGGGTGCCAAAAATCTATTCAGGGAACGACTTCAGAAGTGACCGATAATTCTGTGGAGTCATCAGAATAAACCAAAAGCTTAGATCTTGAACTAGCTGTCACATCACTGAGATCATTTGCTAAAACTGTAATACACTTGGCCACTATTTTTCCAAATATGAACCTTTCAAAACAAGTTTGATGCCAACCTTTGATCCATGTGTCTCCAACAGTTGCGAGTTGCGTTGGATTGGTTGGCATATTTTAACAGGTAGTAATATGAAAACTACATGAAGGATGATGGTTGATTTTCACTGGTCGGGTCCACCATTTACCGTTGTCAAAAAAAAACTAACTTACCTTAATTTCTTTATTAATTCAAAAATCAGTTCGGTAAAGTAAAGTGATATAATTAGAAGGGCATTTGATGCGTAAGGCATGATTTTCTGTGTGAGTTTTTTTGGTGAGCTTATTTTTTTTACATATCTTTGATTTAATCACAACGATTCGTGTATGTTATTTCAATCTTTCGTTTGACTTTTGATTGTATGCATTTACGTTACCTTTCAATTTGCCTTTTGTTGACCACTTCTTGTTGAAGAGAGCCAACGTCACAGTAGTGACTTTGGTACTGGTTAAACAAGTTATCATTACATCAGTTATATAGTGGTCATATCGGTGTCGGAAATAGAATGGTTTGCCAGTTCAAATCCATAAGTGTATTTTATTGCCTAATAAAAAGTGGCAGTAGAGCCAATCAGTGAAAATTAACCCTCATCTAACGCCCATTAGTTCTGTGGTGCATGACATAAGAAGTCACCATTGCCGTGTTAATAAATAGGTGCTTAAAAATTGCGGGAAAAATGGTCAAACCTAGAAGTAATTAATGCAAAGATGAAACTAATTGCATTCTCTCTTGAAAACGGTCGTTAAGTAACACATCAAAAGTCTACCAAAATCTGATTGGTGGCAAGACGATTGGTGGCACCCAACTTCGACACTTTTAATGTTATTTATTGAAATACTGAATTTCCCTTCACAGTTACCAAATTTATACACCCTAAGTTTATTGTTCCTCTTGAAATTTCCTTTCCAATGATACCAAACATAACCAGAAGTCACTACCGTAAGTGGTACTAATGTGTTAGTTAAAAGACGCCATTTTGTCAAAATAGCGTCTGAATACGACACTTTGAATTCCCTTTCACAGTTAGATTTATTGTTCTTCTTGAAATTTCCTGTCCAATAACAGCAAACACAACTGGAAGTGGTAGTAATGAATCATGATAAATGCATAGTATACGCCATAATGAAAATAAATGCAATTGTTCACTTTGTGTGTAAAGTATTGAATTTGGCATGGCTACACGTGGAGGGTAACTGGAACAAAGTTTGGATAGCAAGTTTAAAATCCTCTGAATACGTCGGGGAGGGGGTGACAATACCCCAATAAAGGTTTTTGGGGTACAACTCCTTAACGTCAACAAATCAAAAGATAAATACAGATGTAAACCTATTTATGTTGCCTTTTGGACTTATATGTCAGACTGACTGAGCAGTGACTCGAACCCACAATCTTTGGAATCAGAGTCTGAGGTCCTTCTACTGAACCATACTGACATATAAGTCCAAAAGGCAACGTAAATAGGTTTGCATCTGGATTTAGTTGACTCGAGCGTTCGGCTTTCCGTCCTGTTAAATCAAAAGATAATGTGAACGTAAAAAAAACCCTTGAACCACAAAATCGTATTATCACCCTTAATTCGCCCAAACGCTCCTTTTTCGATTTGTTGTTATAGTTATTTCCATGTTCAAAATGCTCATGCAAGCCCTCTAATAGCCCGAAATGGACCTACTTAGGAATTTCTGAACGGTGGGGATCTGTTCTTTCCATCAATCCTAACCGAAATTGTTTTAATTAAATAGGGACGGTCCTGCACCCAAATATAGGTAAAAAGATAATGGCGTAGCGGCGAAAGTGTATGGTGAATTTCGATTCAAAGTTATCTTGCTAGCCCTTCAAATGACTGAAATGGATATACTTAGGATTTTCTGAAAGGTGAGGATCAATTCTTTCCTTGAATCCTAACCGAAGTTGTTTAACTTAGACACAAAAACAAACACGAGCATTACAATAGCACTTTGAAATTGAAGTCAGCTGCTATACCAATTAGAATGGTCTAAGCTGTACAATTTCGGTTAGAATTGCTGGAAAGAATAGATATCTACTTTTCAGAAAATGCAAACAATGTCCATTTCGGTCAGTTACAGGGCCACCATGAGAAATTTGAATGCGAAAATCACACTACTTTTTCACTGCATTTCCATTACCTCTTTACCTTATATGGGTGGACGGTGTAGGACGGTTTTTACAACTATGTAAATTCCTTTAGGGGGTGTCCAAATTGCACGGACAAAAATAAAAAAATATAGCATTTTCTGTTTTTCTACTTTTTTTTGCTGTACTTGTGTAAAGCAATGAACTCTGGTAAAGTGTTCTTTAATAGTAGGATATTTCAGTCCTAGATCAGAAAGCTAGTTCAGGGTTTTTTATAAACGGGACAGAAAGCCAATTGGGCTTGATACGTGTTAAATAAATACGGAACCAAACCTATTTATTTGCTTATTGCTTTTTGCCTATTTTACAATCCTTTTATAGCATTGAATTTCGCTAGCACTGAACTTTAGCATTTTTTGTTGTATTGTGGTTATTTATAGTGAAGTAGGTTTAGTGCCCTTATAGCTTCTCTTATAAAATACCAGCAAATTTTAATTACTTGCAAAAAATATTTCTTCTTAAATGTCCACTGGTTAGTATTCAGATTTCAAATAAAAGTCTACCTATGCTTTTTTCCCATTATGTCAATGCGGTTAGAAGAAATCTATCTTTTAGACACATGTGCATCACTCTTTTGGTAGTTCACGACTAAATACCAGAAAACACGGTAAACACATAGTTCATTGTTGGTCAGATAGAAAAATAAATGACTCCCATGTATGCCTTGACCCACACAAAACAAATTTCTTCACAATTAATTAAAACTGAGTCAAATAGCTGGAGAAGTTTCGTTCTAATTTAGTGAAACTCGACAAGTCAAGAGCCTTTTAGGCACTGGAAAAATTACAGTGACAAAAACTTATATAAATTTAGTCGGATGAAACCCGATAAAGTTTTAATTTTTTTTTAATTATATTGTGTAAATCAGGCAATCTTAATACTAGTTTCTTACAGTATGTGACGTAAATTCACATTTAAACTTCTGTCGCCATCCATTGCACCTAAGTTTCACTTACTATTCAACTTGAGCTCTGTACACTTTGGTTCAATGTTAGTCCACTCTCCATTTGTACATGTTCTGTTATTACTGCCTTCGAAGCCGAAAGTGGTATTGTCCTTACAACGAAATGTAAGCACGTCACCTTCTGTAAACGTGGCTTTAGATTCTGAAATAGTAAAATAAAAATGGCGTAGTGTGAAAAACAGTTTTCTTAGTACCCTGGTAAAAAAAATAATTTATGACTTGATAAATAAATTTCCTTCTCTATATTCTTTGGAAGTGCTCTAAAACCACTCAAGCCGCAACGTATTTTTTTTTTTAACTTTTAGATGGTGTGTGTGTAATGCATGAAGGTTAAATTACGTTTAAAGAAAATAGATTAGTGTTTGACTTTTTTAATTTGTTACAATGATGTTTTTTCCGTCAGTATAGGTAAGTTCCTCCTATGTAAAATTGCGTATTTACTTACTAAACCATACTGGGTTCACTAAGCGAAACAACATACGAAACTGTCCGTGTAGGGATCTGTATGGGTGAGAGCAGTTTGATTTAAATGATTTCGTGTGTATTACATTCATGCAAATATTATTTCTTTAATAAATGCTTTTTAAATCAAAAAAACAATGACACTAAGTTACTAAATGAAGTTCGTATGAATTTTTTTAAAAATGTTTTTGTAGGGTTTAGTGTATTCATATTTTTTCTTGTTATGTAACGTACCACACTATTTACCACACTGGTATTAGAATAAACGTTATGAAAAGAGGTAACACCTAGACACGGAGTCACAGTTGTAAATTTTTAAAAATCCGAAGAAATAAATATTTTGACGTGACATTAGATGATATATTAATGTCTTATTTTAATAATTGATGTATTTTTTTAAACATGTCAACAAAAAAGTCATAGTATGGTACAAGTTAAACAGTTGGGAGCTACATTTCGGTTTTATTTGAAATTCTGTTAAAACCATTGAAAGGTACCTTTTGCATAAGTTGTAACACCTACTGGCATTTTAATTCTGTTTCTCTGGTTTACGCTGTTTTTCATTTAAAAAGTAGGCTATTCATTATAGTAAGAATGTTTACATGAATGTAATACATACGAAATCAATTAAATGAAGCTTCTCTCATCCATAGAAATCTCTAGACGGACTGTTTCAACTGCTTTTTAGCTTGCCAAAGCCGTTCCGTTTTGAGCTTGTAATACATATTTATAATAATTTGTATTTTCTTCTTTTGATTGAAGATGAGGCACAGGTTATTTTACTTAATCCAAAAGCAGACTTTTGCAAGTTAGACTGGTTTCCACAATGCGTAACTACAAGGTTTTTTTTATGTATATTTTACTGATTACAGTGTGTAGTTACGTTAATGAAATTGAACGAGATGGTTTTGGTTTTTATAAATACTTACAGAGGCTCAAATATGCGTTTCATATGTAGAAATACGTTAATTTGAGTGTTGTTTATGGGTCTTCAGTTTCATACGAGGAAAAAGGTGTACTTCCATAAAACATCAAGTTTCAACTGTCGTATGTCGCTAATAATTATTGTACGAAATTATATAGTACAGTAGGCAGTATGATATGGGCTGTTGTGGCAAAAAAATAAGTGTTGTTCACCGATACAGTGAGGTACACGATGGAACCATCTACGGTAAAGGTATTTCATGATAAACGTCACATTTCATTTCAAGGTAAGTGTAAACACTTGCAACATACATGTAAAGGTAAACATTTCAATTCGATTAATGGAAGTATAAAAAGTTTATCTGATTAAAAATGTCGTTGCCGATGACTAAATAACTGCACCTCAGGACTGTGTCTCCACATACTTTAGTTCCACGTACCTTCTAGGTACCTATCGTGTATTTCTAAAAAATTTAATAAGTCACAGGCACTCTCTGTCAACATGACGCAGTTGACCGAGTTTTATGGGGCAAGAACGAAGTGACTAACTGATACCACCAAGCACCAACACAGTTCGTAAACAACTTTTAGAGCCCAGAAACATTGAAAAAGCGCAGTTAGGTAGGTCACCAGAGAAGGTTATAATAACTTTGACGGTAAACTGCTTACTTGGGTCAGAGGTCTTTTGGCTACCAGCACGCAGCGTGTTCTCATTGGCCAGGCGAAGTCTCCATGTGTTGCCGTCCTCAGTGGTCTCCATCTTGGATCGATACTGGGTCCACTTTCTTTTTGATTTTGTCCTGTAACGACCTTGCGTCGAACCAGGTGAGTGCTGGCTTTGATAAATTTGCTGATGATGTAAATTTGTCAGTGACCATGATTAGTAACGATGATCATCTAATTCTACAAACTCCTACTACGAGTTTCTCTGACTGGGTTGGAGCATGGCAACTACTCCTCTCAACTGGCCAATGCAGTATCTTCCACACAGGAAGTTAAAATGATGCGTTGTGTCTTTTTGGGAACATTTGCGTGTTGTTGACGAATATGGGAACCTTTGGGTTTAGTTCTTAATATTTGTCACCCATTGTTGTCTTATTGTCAAATCTGCAAATCAGCATCTTGCCATGATCAACCGTTGTTTTGTGTCGGATGATGTCAAGGCACTTGTTTGGGCCTTCAAGGTTTACATTAGACCCATCCTTGAATACGCCAGCCCAGTATGGTCAGCCTACTTTTTGAAATATAAACGTCTCGAATCCGTTCAGTGACGCTTCACGAAATCCTTAAAGGGTTTGTGTAAACGGCCGTACCGAACACGCCTAAAAGCTACAAATTGGATTCGCTTGAACTCCTTAGGCTGAAAGCTGATCTTATCTTCACTTTTAGGATCCTGCATGGCAGCCTTAATTATGATTCTTCCTTTTTAGGTCTTCGACTTGAAAATATAACTAGAGGTCATGCTCTAAATCTGATTCGCCCTCGAACCCAGCTAAACTGTCTTGGGTCTTTCTTCTCAGTGCGTATTGTCTTTGTGTGGAACTCTTTGCCTGGTGAGGTGTTGATGGCCATCTCAGTACCCACTTTTTTTACGAAAACTTAATGATTGTGATTTGGGGCCATTTTTTCGTTTTTGAGGGGTAGGTTTTTTCCCCGCAGGACTCAACTTTTTAAACTTGTGTTGTTGCCACTGGGGCTCAGGCTCTATGCATATCTTCTTTTATTCTCATACCACACACACTTATTTATTTTCATTACAGGAATAATTTATTTTCATTCAATTGACAAGAAGCTTCCAGGTCTGTGGTGTGTTTACCTTTTTTTTTACATATTCACTGCTTTCTGGCATTCTAGGTACTGCTCCGCTCACCTTATCCCCCATTTTAAGGCTGAATATTAGCGAATCTTTCGAGTCCATTTCAGGCCTGTGTGCGCCTATACCTAACATCATTATTATTACAACATTTGTTATTATAAACATATCATTGAGAGCACCGGGCATTTTCAAAAAATTAAAAGTGTAAGGTTTTTATGCGACATACAAACATCGACTCACTTAGGTATATATTGAACATACAAGGTATTCGAGTTCCAAAGAGACAGAATATCCCAAACCTTTAATTATAGGCTCCCAACTTCTGTGGCAGATTTTCCCGTATCAACTACACACACAAGAAACACCAGCAACAAAATCTTTCATTGCACCAACAATAGTCAAACAATGCTAGTTAATGCCTTACCACCCTGTTGGGATATTGTCAATCTTGTAATTTACAGGTAATATTAAATAGAAACGATTATTATGAAATTCAATAGCATTTTTCAGAGTTTTTTTTTAATCATCATCTAGTGATATGGCCATAAAAACCAAAATATATTTTGTTGTGTCCATATGCCAATCTTTTCTGTGGCCCAGAAAAAATCTAAAGTATAACCAAAATTACGGAAAAAAAAGCTGCCAGCCACATAAACAGCCAACAATCACAGGTCTGGGTGTTTTTTTTCCTTTGCAGGTGTTTGGATACTTTTGTGTGTTTACTATGCATCCAGCAAATCGTTATTTCTTCATCTCCTAAGTTCTCGAATAACTTTTATTTCTTCAAATAACCTGATAACCCTAAAAGATTGATGTGATTACAATAAAGAATATTGCAATAACATTTTATTGAACTGACCATTCTAAATATGGTTTTATCGGTCCATTCCAGTTTCATAAATTTGTGTCTCAAATTATTTTCAGGCTTGGGATGGTCCTAACTTTCCTTCCTTCTAATCAAGTCTATGTCAACTGTGCAATTGAAAATATAACCACAATAACCCATTCATCATTTCTAATCCATGCTCTGCAGGAAATTTTGTAAAACAACACAGGCAACTTGTCTCAGAATGCAATACAGTACAGCACGTTTCCAAGGTAGGTGCAGTTCTTTAAAAAAAACTGCAGAAACTTGAACAAAGTTTGAATGAAAATAGTTTTACAGACTGGAACTGTCTAAGACTTTTAAGTCGCAGAATAAATTGTTAAAAGCAATGTTAGTTACGTCACCAGTGAAAGTTGTAATAACATTTGTTATTGTAATCAAGAAAACCATTGGGGCCATCCTTCGTTTTCAAAAAATCATACAAAAAAAAACAGTTACCTACCAGTTGTTATACAAAGCAAGTGCACATTAAAAGGTTTACCAATATATTGCAAAACAAGAATACACTATTTAAGGCAGGCAATAACCTGCCGGTCAACATATTTCTTGTAACTTGTAAAGCAAATTACATTTCTTGTAACTCAAGTATACCATGAATCTGGGCTTTGTTATGAAATCCAATGACATTTGGTTTGCTGTGGTACACACAAGAACCAGGTTTATCCCTGCAGTTTTCATCATCTTCATCAGGGCATTTGCCCGAAGGTGGTGGAACAGGCTCCTCTGCAAATACCGGAATATGCAATTGTTACTAAATAGGAATATAGATTTAAAAGTTTTTAATAATGATTAAAACTGTAGAAAATTTTAAATACTAATCTTTTTTACAATTTTGATGATGGTTGAAAATAAATTTCGTGATAATTTATCATCTGAGGCAAACTGCTCTTATCGATTAACTAAGAAGAAGAAAGAAATCTAGTAAGGGGAAGGGAAAATCTAGTCATGAGAGCCAGGAAACCTCCAATCATTGTAGTAGCCTGAGATGATGTCCGGGTAGGCCAGAGTAGACCTCCACGGCCACTGAATAGGAAGAGAACCTCTTACACGACCACTGCTGGTACGGACTGGTAGGAACTTTGGTATGGTCCCCTTTGCCGTCATTAACCAGACCATCTTACCCTGGTAACTAAGCTCAGTTTTGATGCCACTCAGCCACAACTGATATACAAATTAATATACAATCTACAGAAATATACAAATTAACATACAATCTACAGAAAAAGAGTTGGGTTATATCATATTTATTATTTTGATAGCACGAGTGTAGCAACAGTAGTTGGTTTGACACCCAATTTTAAATAAGAATGGTTTTCCTGTCTTATTGTTAGTTGTACGTGTTACCCAAAAATATTTTTAACACTGCGTAACTATTCTACAACATAAAATAAAAGTTTGTACTGGGTGTATACATTGATGATTTCATTTTATCAGTTAAAAATTATGATTACACCCACTTTTCTTTTAATGCCGTGCTTGCAAATTGCAGCAGAAGAGCAATTTTGGTTTAGCAATCCCAACTTAAGAAAAAATTGCTTGTAGACTATGATAATCTGTACAATTTACGTAATTATACTCACTCTCACATGTAACTGGAAGAATGTTCCATTTTCCAGAAAGACAATCGACGGAAATTGGCATTTGAACTTTAGAAATGTATCCATACTTGCAGGCAATTTGAACTGAGGATCCACTTTCTATGTTTTCAGGGCAATCGTACTTTTGAAGATGATGCCGATAAATTTTAGCTTCCAGCTGATTGCAGGAGCAGCGAGCTACAAGCAATGAAAAAAAACCTCTCATCAATAAAAATGAATCCCTTCAATTCCTCAAGGCTCAATTAGTTAGGGATTTCACCCCTTTCACTATTTTGGGAAGGTCCTCTATTTAGCCTTTGGCTTGATACCATCAGCTTTTACTATGCTATTAATCTAATAGATGTTTTTGATTAACAATATTCCAAAATCGGATAGGCATATATGAATATGTGTTTAGCACAATGTGGGTTCATTTTGATTACCTGAAAGTACATTGACTCCGATCCACTATTGCATAAGGACACCTTATTTGCAAAGCCACAACCAGTGAAGAATTCTTATAATGTGGGACTGAATGTTGATATTCATCATTAGTACTGCCAAAAAGTAAGTTAACTACAATCTATGATTTCATAGACATAGATTTTTCGGAATTCCAAAACTGCTGAAGGATTTCCCCTGACATATTAAATGATTGCATAAACGTAGCTCATTTTGCATTCGAGAACCAGTGAAGATTCCAGTCCCTAAGTACGTCCAAAAATAAGCAGTTTACAAAACATGAGTGTGTATACTATTTTGGAACTCCACAACCATTGTAGGACTGCTATGGTGTGGGGCTGGAAGTTGAGTTGCATCATTAGCATTGCCAAAATGTAAGTTGACTACAGTGCGTAATTGCACAAACAAGACTATTTAGAACGCTGGAGCCAGTGAATGATTCCTATGGTGTGGGCCTCATGGTTGAGATGCATCATAAGTTTTGTCTAAAAGTTAGTTAACTATAAACCAAGCTTGCATAAAAACATGAAGGATTTATATGATTTAGGTTGAGATGCATCATAAGTGTTTAAAAAACTGAGAGTACACACCACTTTTATAAGGACCAAGGTGAATTGTACCTACGAGTAATTTCAAGTTTATTTTATGTCTCAGTCATTTCACAGAATGTTAGCGGTTTTATTACGTTTAGGATTAAACCAGCTTTAAACCAAAAGATAAAATCTATCTATATAATTATATAATAGGCTTAGGTGGCACTGAGCAAAATCATCTTTGCTCTAAAATGAAAGTGGGCGAGCGACCTACAATGTCTGTAACAATCAGTAACAAACGAAATACTGCTATCATAATGCTGGCTATTAGAGCCGAGTTGAATAGTTTCAAGGATGTGCCCTGTCACAATCAGCCGTAGGTCGAGAAGGTTCATTCTTGCCACGGTAGCAAAGACAAAGCGCGAGCGCCAACAATGTGAACGGTTGTGCCCTGTAACAATCAGTCATAAACAAAAAACACGCTTTTAGAGCCGACTTGAAGACTTTCAAAAATAGTTGAGTAACAATCATTGCCTGCACGATAGTTGTTGGGTTTATCTTGCTTGGTATCAAAAAGGACAAATACGGAATTCGGCAACATGACAGTAGCGTCCTCCATTAAAAAAAGACATTACTTCCCTACGAAAACAAAACAACAGGGGTTCAAAGGTATGGGGTTCAGGGATAGCGGGATATTCAGACCACACAATTAGGGAATTCAAAGGGGGGGGGTCAGTGGAGAGGGGAAAGGGTTACCACGGACTAGGCGCACGGGGAATCTGACCATGCAGTGGGAGAATTTGGGGAGAGGAGGCCAGGGGAGGCTAAGGAGGCGATAGAGGGGATCTCGCTGTTATTTTCATTTCGTGCTACCCAGTAATGTATTTTGCTTAGTTATGCAGGAACCGGCTAGACCAGCATATGTTATGCCGGGGATACAGCTAGTTTTAATTAAACTAGATGTCACAACGGGTGAAATTGTTGTCAGCATCACATGATGTTTATTACCAAGTAGTATTTAGATTTTTGTTGCTGAACCCAATATTGAATATTGAAAAGAAACAGCATTTCCAATGCTTAAAATACCAACAGGTCGCTACGTTTTATTGAGCCAGAATTTTACAAATTTTACAAATTTCTAAAAGCCTTATTTGTTTTTTTTTTATCTGTGGATCTATTAGAATGACACTTTTACCACACGATTCGATACGCAGAAACTCATGCAGAATGAAAGGACTTTCAGAACAAAAAGTCATTTATTTATGAAAGGGAATATTTCTGGTTGTTTGCTAGTCAACTCCTCTGCCACTATTTTGACCAAGAAGTTATTTTATGAAAAATTTTTTTCCGGAATTGAACATCAATTTCTCAGTCCACATTTCGGTCCAATAATTGTTAATAAGGATTTTTTTCATTGGATTGGTTGACACTAACTGTGTAAACAATTTGATCCCGCCCTTATTATTTTATGGTGGAATTTTTTCATAGAATTAAATGGTCAGCTTCTCTATCAACATATTGACTAAGCATTTATTTTTGGTGGAATTTGTTCGTAGAATTGGATGGTCAGCTACTCTGTTCATATTTCGACTAAGCTATTATTTATCACGGATTTTTTCTGGCGTTGGGGTGGACAAATCCTCTGTCAGCATCTTGACCAAATGGTGAAAATGGCTTTAATGATTGCTAGCTCTTTCCGACTTTTATGTTTACGCAAATATGGATTCAATTACTGTGAGTTACTTTTTACGGTAGAAATAGAGTTGATGCGGAATGCACTAACACTGAATAAAAATTAGTGCTAACAATTTCTTTGAAATTATTTAGTTTACTAGCTGGAGAACCGCTAATAATATTTGGAAATTATTTAACAACGGCTGGCATTACTACAGAAACAAGCAACAATCTCACGAACACCTGTCTCACTAGACCTTCATCGAATATTGTTGCAGAACGTTCACACTATTTCAGCATACGAAATTTAAAGCTGTACCATCTACTAAGAAAACACTAACTACATACATTTTTGTTTGTTTTAATTTCCTCATTTTTTTAAGCAATAATTTTACGGTGTACATCTTCAACTGATACTTTATACCACACGAAGGAACACACAGTGTAATACATGCTGTATGTGCGGTAATGGTGAAATAATTAGCAAAACGCAATTTTTAGTTTATCTAAATATGTTGTTTACGAAGGCTAATCCTAAGACTGAATTGTATGATTCACAGAACGGTAACATTGGCTAGGGTAGTTGGCAAGGGCTCGAAAGTGGAGTTGGTAACGGCTCCAATATTTTCCTCTGAACATTTAGGTGCAGCGAACTATACTGCCACATTTGGAAGCGAACTCCCACGTTTGCTTCATAAATCATTTGAGCGTTAAAAGAAACGTTAAACAGTTGTATATATGTAACTTAGTTTCTTAACAAATCAAAAAATACAAAACAGTGATTAGGACTAAGTGAAAGATTGTTGAAAGGTAGAAACTACAAAGTAAATTATCCTTGAAAACCAAGATGGTAAAAAAAAATGATGACCATTGGAAGTTGAGTGTGGTGCAGATACGCACTAATATTTATTACGCAGGTTTGCTTGACATAAACTAAACCAAATAATCTACCCAACCAAGTCAAAATGAATAACTAGCCTTGATGTACTATTTAAGAGGATTCAAAAACTCACAAATGGAAGAAAAATGTACAACGTATGTTATTCGAGGATAGCATTTCTGAATAGAACCGTAAACTTACTAACCTGGTCGACATTCTGTGTTTTTTCCTTTTATTTGGCCATTTAAGCATATAATTTCAGCATGACTGTATTCATCACCTGGTTCCTCGAATGGTAAACCATCACGAAACATTTCAAATTCAGCACTTTTGCACGTAATACCAAGTCTTGTACCGTGTTGAAGAACCACTGGCTGAAATTAGAAATAATAGTAACAGTTTTACTTGGATGGTACATTACTTCAAGTCTGACAAAAAAGAATTTTTGGAATTTATCTCATAAAAAACGACCGTTACGTATAGATGACATTTATTGAAGACCGTGTTAGTGAAATACAGTTACAACTATTGTGAACTGTGCATTTTACACAGGATTGGTGCAACAGGTATGGAAGACACTTTTCTGTCGATAACATCAAATGTTTGTTTATGGAAGACAGTGACAGTGAAATGATGCTACAACTACATCAAAACACCAATGTGATACAAGGTCTGCGCCAGACAAATGATTTAGGAGAAATAATGTTGTTTCAATGTGTACACGAGTTTAATGCCATATAACTATTTACACATAATAATAAATGTAATATAGAGTGACATGCAGATTTTCGTGCAGGAAAATTGAAAGAGTGTAAAAAATTAGATACTTGGGATTAAAAATTGGGGAAAAGTGTTCATTTGGAAAACACGACGAAGAACTGCGTGAAACTGTGCACAAATCATACCAAAATTACTGAAATTTGAAAATAAAAATACTGAATGATAGAAGGATGCCATTTGAATTTCGACGCCATTTTGATATCATCAAAATCTCCGGATGGGCAAAACCTAAAGAAATTATTAGTCTACAAAAAATACAAAATTATATTAAAAATTCAGTGAAAAGACGGTTTGAGAATGAATAGAAAAAGGAAATGGAGCTATCGCACTCTAACCAAAACCTACGCAGAGTTAGAAATGTTCTGGAACGTTAGTTGTGGCATAAAACGTGAGCAGTTCATGAAAGCTAAATATAAAGAATTACAGACATTTGGCCAAGAATTCTGTAATCTACAGGGCGATCAAAATACTTGTGATATACTTTGAGGCTTCAGTACCCCGCTATACCAATAGTCGCGAAACTCTTAAGTGATGATAAAGTGACATGGAATGAACTTGAAAACGGCAACCTTGATAAATCTTATCAGGGTCATACACCATCGTTAACTTCTTAAATATTCATCACATTGGAATCCATTATAAATTAAAGGAAACAAAGATTTATTACCAATGGAAAAAAATCAGAAAGAAAATCAGACTAGAATTATAGGAATCAGATGAAATAAGGCAGTTGCATCTGTGAACGATGCCTCCTTGTGCACTTAAGTATTGGCTGGGATGTCATTCAAGATTGCAATAGCTACTTTGCATGTTGTGTACAATGTGTAGTTCCAAGAGTTCAAGGCCAATTTCCGTTCTGCTGGCATTGGTGATGATTCTTTGTTTCCTGCAAGTTTGTATTTTTTCCGTCTAGTGTGTGAAGCATATTTACGAAGTTAGAGATGGAATGGATCTGGATTTTATTTGGCAAGTTCATCCGTTTATCGTTCCATGGGATGAAGTAGCCATATGATTGAATCAGAGAAATCTGAGGCCTTTCTCCGCTGATAACATCACCAAAGTTTAACAACTCCTTATTTATTAGTACTCACATTGGCCCAGCACCCTGCGTCGCAAATCTACTGTTCAGCCAGTATACTAAATAATGGATAACATTTTAAATTGCAGGTTACTATAATACCCTACAAATTTTGTTTTATACCTGTCATGTATTCTCTGCGTTTAACACCCTTAATTAATGTCTGAATAGGTCACTAAAATCACGTACCCTAGGATTAGGTTTGCGATGTATATCCTTACTTTCCAATGCTGTCATTAACTATTCCCAGCATCCTTTAAGCTCGTGAAATACAAATTTCAAAATACCCATTTTTTCTGCACTCTTGTAATGTTTTGCAGCACAACGTACTTTTCCGCATAGCTATCAAACAAAGCTTCACGTTTTTGTCTTATTTTACCTTCAGAGGGCTTACTACAGTTCCATCTTTAAAGAGGAAAGAGTTAGGAAAATCTCGAGGAAATATGGAGCACTCTGAAAAACAATAAAAAATTACAGTAAATAGCAGAACAAAAAAACAACGAAGTGAACGTTGTGAACTGTGCTAGGCTATTTAAATTAGCTTCATATATAAATAGTAAACAAAGAAACACAATAGCGCTAACAATTTGACAGTTAAGGATAACAAGTGAGCAGAATCATGTGATGATGAGATGGGGACTTAAACCTAGAACATTCGATTGGGTCTCCATGCAATAAGCCACTATTCAAACACAACACTCCCAAGATTGCTGTTAACTTTCTATATCAACTAAAGACAAGTTTAATAAATTACTGCTTACGCTGAATCAATGTGCTCACAATAGGTTTGTATGCACAAACAGTTAAACACGTATTATAACTAGTGATATTTCCATACGTATATTATGTAGCATCTTCTACCTATCAAACAATTCAGCAATAAATACCTTTGTCAAGTTCAACATAATATCACTGGTATCAAAGGGTTGCCACTGCACCACACATTACAGAGATATTATTCACACCCCTAACCTAAATCTTGTCATACATCTGTACCTCCTGCAAAAATTGAAAAACACCGGACAGGAGGACAGACTTATCGCCCAATTGACGCACAATGACGCATAAATCCTATATTAGCTTTGCGAAGCCAGCAACCTTGTTTGTACGGTAAATAATGCGGTGGCGTGTTTAATTTCTCAAAGAATTTATTTTGCAATCCTTTTTAGTGATTTTAAAATGTTAACATTGTTTTATGTGGACAACATTTATTATAAATTTACAAATACATAAAATTCGTATTGAAATTCAAGCATTTCCCTAACAAGATGGATGCATGCTGTGCATAGCTATTGGATATCAATGATAAGTTTTAACAGCAATTGACATTTTAACCCATTTTATGTGATTATAATGTAGAACTTGACAAAGTTGTTTAATTGGTTGGAAAAAGATGCTGCAAAATTTATGCGTCATAATATTACTTAGTTTTAATACATATTTACACTAAACTACTATTTACAGTTAATTTCAGTTCTGTAATAAAGTGGATCAATTTTGGAGAAAAATTGTTAAAAACAGTTTTGGGCAAGAAATAAGTTGCTTGGTGTTACAATTTTTTTAAAGATTTAATATCCAAAAGAAAAACCAAGTTTCACAAAGAAACCAACATTCATTAAAGGTGACAGTATCTTTTGCGTATTCGTGTATTTTTGTTGATGTATTACTTATTACTCAAATATTTGAACGGACAAGTTAACTTACAGTACGATTCGTGTATGTTTAATCAATCTTTCGTTCATCCTTTGATTTTATGCATTTCAATTACCTTTCCATTGTCTTTGGTTGAGCACTTTTTGTTGAGGAGAGCCAACGTCACAGTAGTGACTTTGGTACGGGTTAAACAAGTTATCATTACATCAGTAATATGGTGGTTATATCGGTGTAGGAAATTGACTGGTTTGCCAGTTCGAAAGCAGAGAAAGTCAAATTTTTGAGTGCATGTGGAAGATTACCGCACTATGTTCTTTTTTATGTGCTTTTTCATTGACCTATTTTTGGCTTATTTTCAATGTTGTTTTTTTTCAATTGTGGACAGTGATATTTTAAATTGACACAGTAATTACGGGTAAATAAGTGTATTTTATTACCTACTGAAAAGTGGTAGTAGAGCCAACTAGTAAACAGTAACCCTCATCAAACACCTATTAGTTCTGTGGTGTGTGACCTAAGCAGTCATCAGTGCCCAGTTAAATAATAACCTACATCTCATTGCATGAAATACTATTACGATATAAGCAAAATGGCACGTTTTCATACAGGTTGTATATACCTAAACTCAAACAAAATTTGGCCTAATTTAGGCTTTAATGTGTAATCCATCTGAAAAGAATGGATAAGAAGTTGTAGATACAAAAACATAGAGGCAATAATAAACAGCTGAGGAGGTACAGTGACGCTGAAAGAAGCAGCTGGTAAATTCTTTGTTTCAGCAGATTGAAGCTGGTTCACTATATTAACCACATAAAAGTAGTTAAACCTTATATCTATTGAAGAAACCACACATCATTAGATATAATTTACACCTTATAGAATCGTTTGCATTTCGTAATTAATAATAGATATCCATGAAGCAGACCCGGTTAACTTGAAATAATTGATCGTCGGCGAAGAACAGAACAGTCCAAATATCGAGGGAGTTGCGAAATTACACGAGCGCTTAGGATTATGTCGTACGCAACAAAGTTGCTGCAGAAATCCCATTTAAAATAATTGCATTTTCAATGCCAGCAAGAACTAGTTCGTTGTTGCGAGATAGAAAGTCCAGCTATGCAAATTTGTTTTCTTATTTAAATAGGAAAATAAGGAAGAAAATAAGAAATTTGACCCTAATTCGCATTCAGGGTCAAATTTTTTTAAGGCATTCGCAAGTTTTCTGTGATTGTTATACTCTATTTTATTTCTACAGGTCTATTTAGCTGAACAGTGCCAGATTGGCAATATAAGGGTAATACGTTTACGAATCTGGTGTGGTAGATTTTTACAAGTTTAATGATCTATGAGTTTTAAACTGCTACAGTCAGAAACAGCCCTATTTAGGATACTAGGAAAGTATTTCATACATCATTAACATTATGTATATAAATCCAAACAAAGATATCCAAAGAATCTCTCTAAGGTTTATCATAGTAAATAGGCCTATAAAAGTTATTTTGAGGATAATTTGCCGAGGGAAAATCGAACTGTTTGTGGTCACCAGTGGCGAAGAAATTGATAATTTTGGTGTTAAGTACCATCTGATCGTTGTCGAAAATAAACGTCGTGGAAAAGTCAATAACAATTTTTCCACGTGTAGGCTCAGTAACTAGTTGGGTTAGGTCATGGTCCACAGCACATTTCAAAAATGGTTGATGTAAATAATTGAGGAAAACCTCGATTTGAGAAAATCAATATACAACGTATTTTTGTCACCAACAAAAATCTTAAATTTATCTTGGGCAATAGATGAATTATAAAAAAATCACACATAGCAGTCATCCCTTGAAGATCTTTACCATTAGGTAAGTATCAAAAACCTATCTATAAATTGTTAACCTGTACCAAAACACAATTTGTTGCATTAACATCCTACGAAAGATAGACATTTCCAACCATCAAAGAGGGTTACTGAAAGGTGGCAATTCCTCTGCTGGCCGAAGCAGGATGGTCATGTGAACCTTCATATGAGTCATCCGTGATAAACGGTATTGTTAGATATATCTTTATCATCATTAATTTCTACCTACAGAAGACAGTTTATCTGCAGGCTGCACCGTTCTATTGTCAATGTAGATGTATAGACTAAAAGTTGCTTACCTGTGGGTATGTCTATTGGAGGGGTAAGCATGCATCTTGCATCAGCTGAAACAACCCATTTCCCTGATGCACATTCAGCCCTAAATGGTGCCTTAGGATTATGATATCGTCCTTCACATTCAAGATTAACAGTGTCTCCAGTTTTTATTAAATGTTCACACTTAACGACTTCAAGATATCTCCTTTTGAGCTCTTCTATTAGATTCGAGCAGGCACAGCGTGCTAGACAAAAATGAGAAGATTAGAATTCTTTTCAATTTAATCGGTTAACGAATACAAGAAAACCCAATGTTGTAAATTTAACCACGACTAAACTCATGTAGTGAACTGAAGGCGAAAGTTGGGGCACTATAAAAGCATCTATACAAATTCGTATAAGATATCCTTTTCAGGAAATGAAAGCTTCATAAAACCCACACAGTGGAATGGAAACCAACATTATACTTTAACATTTCGCCAAAGTTGATGCATTGCTGACAATACAAGTTAATGTAAAACAGTGGACCGAGGATTAAACAATAGTGTTCACAACTACATAGTTGTAGCCACGTTGAATCAGCATAAACACGTAAATCCGACACTTACTAGTGATCATACGCAGTTCCATAAAACTTTCAAAGATTGAAATTTCGACCAGGCAATGGTCTGGTGGCAACGGACCAACGAGGAGCTAGTCAGTAACTTGTTGTTCTCAGTATCAACCAATAAACACGTGTAGCTTTGCGCTGTATTATTTTATTACCCGTTTTAAACTTGGGAGTCATTCATAGAGTCTATATACCGACACATCCAGGACAAGAGTATAATCGTTCAGCAATAACACAAAGACACAAAAAAAAGAATTCTAATTACTAAATTGCGCATAGAAAATATTTTGACACCGGAAAAGGGTGCAAAATCTGCATCCGTATCATTTTAAAAAGCAATATTCGAGCTTTAGTATTTTTATAAAGCCATCAGCTGGTTCCGTCATTATTTGTGCTAAAACATGAGCAGCTTTGGGTACGAGTTTGTGTGTTGTGTAGGCCTAACTTACATTCAAACCGTAGCGTTTTCACATGACGTTGTGCAGCTGTTTACCCAAGTAAGGGTTCATCAGAATGTGAAGTGATAAGAAGCCAATGGAAAAATCTGTAGTGAGCAGGACGTACAGAAAAATTCTTAAAACAAGTGAAACAAGATAACCCATGTAAAGTGTTGTACTAATACAAATTCCAAGTGATGTGTGGTTCGTGGTGGTGATATTGATTCATTTACGTTACTGGGACAGAAGCACTAAACGAAAGTGAAACAAACACTGAAACTAGTAGACAAAAGTAACAGTGAAAATGTTCAGTGCACCACTATGTTCAATACAAACATACAGAAAGAATTCAGCTGGTCCAAATTACATTGATTCAGTCACGTTTCTGAGGAAATGTTTGCACTAATTGGGTGAGTGAAGCGAACGAAAATCAGCGCTTGTCATCGGAAACAGCAATTTTTCCTAAATACAATTAGTAAGTAGTAGGCTAATTGTTTATTCAGTCGTGAAAATGAGTGATTTTTTACATTGGATAAAATTTCATTGGTCCCCCAGCACAAAATATCTAACAGGTGGATACAGAATGCTAATGTTACAACTCTGGGATAATATTGATACAGGTCAGTCAAATTTTATAGGCCAAATAGTTTGTTTATAAGCTGAAGTATTAGGAAAAGTGACTCTAGATCCTGAGAAATTGCTTGATCTTTTTGCTTGCCTCCTTGTAATTATAAAATAATAATATTGTTCTTCTCCTGCTGAGAGAACCAATATCAGCTGAAAAGGACGTGAATTCAACAATTTCCGTTTTTACACTGGGATGGGGGTGAATGGAGGAAGAGATCCACAGAGTAACATGAGGTGAACTCTGGTGGATATAATTTTTTGTACACATACTTTCCGGTTTCAAGAAAATGATGATTTTCTATATTTCGTATTCTTCCAAATTACGTGTCTTGCTCGCACTGTTGCGATCGCTGCGCTAATTATATAAAATCAGAAACCCGCGTGCGGAAACAGGTTCGAGCGACGAAAATACGTGGCTGGCCAAAAACGTGATCCGAATGACACCTGAGATCCAAACGACGCCTCGGATCTGACATGTCCATGTAAAAGTGTTA
Source organism: Lithobius niger (assembly GCA_023313725.1). Lineage (NCBI taxonomy): Eukaryota > Metazoa > Arthropoda > Chilopoda > Lithobiomorpha > Lithobiidae > Lithobius > Lithobius niger. The sequence continues at coordinate 27,913 of JAHWFP010108201.1, forward strand.
TTTAAGAACGACTATATGAATCGAACCTAAGAGAATGAGCCAAAAATGCACAATAAAGATAAAAGCACTGAACGAAAGAGAAACAAACGCTGAAAAGAGTAGACAAAAGTAACAGTGAAAATGTGCAGTAAACAACTATGTTCGGTGCAAATGTAGAGAAAGAATACAGCTGGCCCAAATTACATTAATTCAGTCACGTTTCTGAGGAAATGCTTGGGCTGATTGAGGAGCAAAGCGAACGAAAATCAGCATTTGTCATCAGAAACAGCTCTTTTCCCAAATTCAGTCAGTAAGTTATAGTAGCCTAAATATTTATTCATTAGTGAAAATGAGCGACTTTACACGTTGGATAAAAGGTCATTGGCCCCCAGTACAAAAGGTCTAACTGGTGGATACAGTATTACAGAATGCTAACATACCAAATATGGGATGACATTAATACAGAACAGTCATATTTTGTAGGCCACAGAGCTTGTTTATGAACTGAAGCGTTAGAAAAAATGCAACATTCTGATAAATTGCTTGATCTTTTTGGGCGTGAGACGTGGCATCTCAGTTCGATTGTTATAGTTTGAAATCTTACAAATGCAGACGTAAAGTATTCCTTCACTTCCAGTTATGACGTCACTTCCTGTGAGTTCAATACGAGGTGAGGACTGGATCTGACAGAAAGTTGTTTTTTGGGGGCTATAACTTCCAAAGTTTTGGTTCTAGAAGAAAACCGAGTGGATTTTGGCCCCCAAGTATGATACCCCATTCCCTCTTGGCCTCAGCTATCAGTCGGTATAGTAGAAAAAAATTGGGTCCAACCCCTAAATTTGGCAGAGTCATTCGTACCTACACAGTAGCAATGCTTTTTGTCGGAAGAAAAAAACAAAAAAAGGAATTCCCCTTATGATACATCATGGGTAATTTTTTCCCATTATATAAGTAGGGGTCCGAGCAAAGAACATTCAGTCCATATGCAGTTCTGGACTTTGAAAAAACGGCCTCCCAGCCTTGGTGCAGGTGGGCAGTAGGGACCTCCCTTGCGAATTGATACTCTCAATAATGGCTCCCGTGTCGGGTAACTCCACTTGTGAGTGACTCCCCTTTAAAGGTAGGCAGTAACTCATCGTTTGGGTGGTTGTAACTCCCCTTGTGGAATGCAGCAAACTGGTAACCAGATTCTGACGTCACATCCGGTTATAACGACACTTCCCGTCACATGACTTCCACTTATGACCTCACTTCTGGTCATGGCATCACTTCCGGTTATGCTTTTCCTCTTCGGTTATGACGTGAACCTCTCCAAAAAGAAAAAAAAGGAATTTCCTTGTAGAAAATATCTATGCCATTTCTTCAGACGAATCTCCTTTCTCCAGCCAATCAAAATAAAGTAAAAAGGGAATTTCCCATTGGAGAAGATATATGTACCATTTTTTACAGGAGAATCTTATTTCCCCGGACAATCAAAATAAAGAAAAAAAGGAATTCCTCTTGCGGAAAATATCTGTATCATTATTTTATCCAACGGGAATTCCGTTTTCCAGCCATCAAAATAAAGAAAAAAAGAAATTCCACTTGTATTTTCTTAGCAAATCTTACCTTCAATTTCTTCTTCACTATCTTCCTGTTCTTTTATTTTCATAACTATTGAATGAGTTTTGCCGTATGGACTTGTGCACGAATATTTTCCAGAGTGTTTTTCTTGTAAGGGGCCGAGTTTTAAATCAAAACTGTCCTTGTTTTGATTCCAACCTGAAAAAAATTTCTATTCTGTTAAGTTCCAAAACTTTTAGTAAACACATTATTTAGCTTTGTTCGATAAACAAACGCCATACGGAAATTATAAACCTTGTTCAACTTGTTGCCTTCTGCGGCTCAATAACTATATGGACAATGCTGTTGTTGATATTACTTGCAAACCTACTGCTGATGTGCCACTCATATTCAACTGCTGGTATGCACTTCATTGTACCCAGTGGTCGTTGAAAATATTTGGCAAAATTATTCAAAAATGATTGTTCACCAAATACTGACACAAAACTCGATTTATAAGAGCACGTGCATCATGTGTTTCAATTATTTGTTTAAGCCATTGAACAGCAAATTCAACCAATGAGCAAAACTTTAATCACGGAATTTAAATGGCAAATAGATGTTGAATGGTAAATTGATATTAAATTGAATTGAAAATTTATAATTCGTTAAAACTAAAAAGGTTCGCGCATTGTTTGAATTTTTTTTATCAGTCATCTCCAACAATTAATTGACAAACAATTGCTGCGCTGGGTGCATTAACCTGCTAACCTAGTACACGGATGCCTTAACCGTCAATGCTCGAACACGAATTAGGCCGGTAGACTATAGACTACATTGTTACAGGCATGCATTGGAAGCTGGCCAGATGGAAACGCGACTGTCTCATCTACCAGAGGTCCCTGGTTTTCATAACCTCAGCCACCCCTGACATTTGTAAGAGAGGTTCATATCGATTGTGGCTTTACAATGCCATAGGTGTTTACAAATGGATTTACATAGCAAGAATTGTCCCTACAGCCATCTAGTGCCATGGCTTCGACTGAGAGAGTCATACCTCAAAGTATATAGGCATGCCATTTTTATTTAACTTCCTGAATACAATAGCGACAAACATCAACGACGATTTTATTGTGCTTGGCAGAGAAAAGTAATTTATAATGGCAGAAATACAATCATATTATTGACTATTTCTCAGTAGTAATACCCCAGAACTTTTGCTGGTAATGGTGGTATTGTTTTACTACAAATCATATAATACGACATTAAAAGTAACGAGTGATAATTATTTTGCAATAATTTATAATTAATTAGCATAAGTTAGTTTTAGTCTGGTACCAGGCTGAGCGCGAAAACATTTTTAACCATACTTTCCCCAAAAGCTGGATAGCTGTTTTATTGGATATTTAGGTCCAAAAGGCAACATAAATAGGATTGCATCCGTATTTATTTATCCCAGTTCAAAATAAATAATTTCAAAATAAATAATTACAAAAGCGCTAAACAATCTTTGTATGTATTGATATTTATAAGGTTATGCTACGTTTTATTAGCTTACCAGTAAATCAGTTAACGATAATGCTTATGTTCAACGAGAAGTCATAGGCGATGGTGCATCAGCGACTTCCTCCCATTAAAAATATCACATCAACTATGCATTGCTGAAACCCGCCGAAAGATGACTGTGAGTGTGTGTGCATGCACTAATTTTTAATCGTTTGCTAATAATTACCATGAGATCAAAAATTTAACAGACTAAGGTGATAAACATTAAAATTATTTATGCAATTAGATCACAAAACAAAAATTTTAAGATAGTAGCTTAAAAAATTACCAAGTGTAATGTAAGAATGCAAAAAGTAAGAAGAATGTATCGAGTTCTTCTATTGGCATATATACGAGTCAAAAGCTGAGGTCATTAACTGGTAGTTGTCATCTGTTTTAAGCTTAGCTCAGCAAGTTGCGCAGCGTGCAATGAAAAGGAAGAGGAGTGTTATCGAGGAAGCAAGGTATCCCGAGGAAGAGGGGTGTTATCATCTGGTAACACACCTCTTTCTCGATAACACCTCTCTTCCTCTACCTTCCACCATGTATTTAAGCGGGATGCAATCAAGTGCACACCAGCCTATATATTGATTGTTGACATATCCGAAAAGGTTTAGGGGGACCCGATTTAATTAATGCTCTTTTGAACAAAATGGAACAAATTAGGCTTAACAGCACTAATAATCGAAAAAAAGTAGAGCAAAAGAAAATCAAACAGCCAAATGTTTCAATGTTAATATTATTATTATTTAAACGTGACTACTGTGCATCGCACATAATTCTTTGATTCTACAGTGGGTGAGAGTGTTCGTAGGCATTTTAACTGCCCCTGTAATGAAGTGTAAGGCAGTGACACTTTTTCATCGAAATCTCGCAGAAATACGTAATGGAAACATCGGTCAATATCTTTGTAAGAAAGCTCATGAATGAATTAATGACAAATAGTAGAAGATGAACGTTCGCCAAAAAAATCAGAGGTTATAATGTTCCACCTGAGTAAAGAGTTGTAAACAGTTGTTCTGATTGGCCACAACACTGCTAAGAGTACTCTAATCGGTATATTCTAGGAGAAAAATTAAAGTTGGACTTACTAGGTTTATCCGTTACAACACGTGGATTCTCTGCTGTCCAGATTGGTTGCCCAAAATCATTATTCCAGTGACAGCTGAAGTCAATGGTAGCTCCTTTACTCACACGCAGGAAGCCATTAACAGATATAGTTGAGTCGCCATCTTTGATTTTAAAGGTAATTACCGGAGCAGTAGCACCTAAAAAAGAAATAAAAATATGTAAATTTAAATTTTAATTTAATGTAATTTAAATATGGCTTAGAACCAGGTTACTGTTATAGCAAAAATTGATTAAGAGCCTACGCTATGATTTCTGACGTTCCCATGGATTTGTCATCCTTGGGCTGCTTTTATTGCTGTGATCGTACAGTTAATAACAATATAAAAATAACACTTGTAACTATTATAAGCCTATTATTGAGTACGTTAAACTTCGCGCCAACATATTGTACTGGAAACGCAAAAAAATCCTGCTGCCTAAGTTTTTGCTTCTTGGGAAATTCTTTCTCTCAAGTCTTGGTTTATTTTTGTTAAACAGCTCATTTACGTTCTTATTTGGGGCAGTTACGCATTCTACAGCTGCATGAACAAATCTGCAAGGCAAGGTGGCCAGATGAAGAACACTATTGTATTATGTGCCAAAGGTCCCTGCCTCGAGACTAAACTAAGGCACCCCAGTCATTTACGGGAAGAAAAAAGCCCTGTGATGCAGTTCTTATTTTGGAAGAGTTACGCATTCTACATCTGTATGCTCAAATCTGTGGGGCAAGGCGGCCAGATGGTTAACACTACTGTCTTACGTGCCAAAGGCGCTAATTATTTCGAGACTGAACTAAGGCATCCCAATCATTTACGGGAAGAGAAAGCCCCTGTGATGCAATTCAACACCTACCACTATGATCCTAGTCAACAAATGGTTGCAAGATTTAAAAAATATATGGCAAGCTTTGTTGGAATAGACATTTTATACCTCATAATCTTTTATAGGTAGATTCAATATTTTTTCTTTTCAGAAAGGTTATGGAGCGTTTTACGTTCCTACATTAATAGTTCACAAACATCCACGGTAAGCAGACTATTTAACTTCAATATTAAAGGCCCACTTAATCTGTACTGTTCTTAAGGCTGACTAACTCAAGGTATTATTCAGTTTTTTCCAACAATATATTTTAGCAAGTTTTACCATGATTTTATTAATTCATATCGAGTTAAAAGCTTGCATCCCAAGGGTTAATTTTTCTTAATAGGAGGTGACAATTAATAAAAAAATGAAATGGTAAATGTTAAAAATAAGGGTCTAAAAGTAAAACGTTAGAAGAAGTACGGTCAAACTTTGAGAATAAAAAGTTGACGTCACATTTCGTAAGAGGCTGGTAAGCATTAGACACTTCGTATTATTTATTATTCCGTGTAATTTAGATAATTTAAGATAAACTAAAAAAATTTATATTTCAGTCTGTAAAGAGGAACAATGTAAAATTCACCAAATCCACAAAAGAGAGATCACTAAGTACTCATTGTTTTTATGATTTTTATAATTTCTGTATTTTAAGAATAGAAATTTTTTAAATTTTATATTTTAGTTTATTTTAGTTTATTTTATTTTTTTAGGTTATATTTTTAATTTTTTATTTTTTATTTTATGTAAATTACTTTATTATTAAATTATAGTGTTCCAACTTCTCTAATATTTAAATTCAACATGATAACGTAAGTAGAAGGTGACACTATTACCCATTAATAAGAATCAAAATCACGTTCGACCATCTAAAAATGTTGCACCTTGTTTGCCTTGTCTTAAATTTGGAAGAAATTGGATCGTAATCGACATATTTCCAAAACGGTAGCCATAATTTTCAACATGACGCTCCCTATAGATTAATGCAATAGTGACACATTCATTACTTTAACTAGTATTAACTATTTCGTCTCGATTCTAGATTTGAAGAAAATCTGATAATCATAATCATAATTTTAAGATGCCAACCTAAGTCAACAAGGCGTACATTACAGACCAATAACTATTGTGGTACTTATTCCATTTTAATTCGTTGCAACTAGTTCATAAACGTTTTAAATTTGAACAACCTTGGATGAGAGGCGAAATTTCAAAACGGGTACTTATTTCAAGTTGGAGCCCATTACAAATATAATGACAATGTTACAGTTGTAATTTAAATTCGATGCAACTAACTCGTCTACACCCTTATTTAAAGCAGTCGTACTACTTCTAAGTTCAAGATGGCACCATTACAGGTGAATAGCAAATCGCGACACAAGCCCCATTATAATTCGTTGCAACTACTTCAACTACACTTTGAAATGTAGGTGAAGTAGTACAATTTGAAGGACGATAAAGGGGAAATTTCCAAAATGTCCACTTAACTTCAATATGGCACTTATTACAGACTACTGACGAGGATGTCACATTCATTGTTTCAAGGGGAAGCAATTGTTTCATTTTCGTAGTAAATTTAAAGCAAATCAGAATATAGGTATTCCTTCAAAATGGCCGCCTAATAATAAATATTGCTGCAAAGGGCCCTAGGCCACTAACGTACCGCAGAAACTAAGAATAGCTCAAGTACTGAATACTGTACTATTCGCTTACAAAGCATGATAGGTCAACCTTGCATAAAAGACGTTTAAAAGTATTTAGTGAAGGCGCTATAACCAATTCAGAAGGCAGACTATTTTACTCGTTGGCCACACGATATCGAAAAACTGTTTCTGACAGGCTAACCAGATGCGGTTTACAGTCAACGTTTGTGTGTTTCCGCTTGTTCTTTTGCACACTGGAAAAACGAAAAACTGGCTGTAATTTTCAACGTAACGATTGTGCAAGTGACTGTAGATGAAGACCATAATTCAATACAGTGTCCTTTACAAATTACCTATAATGATGGCACATTCATTGTTTCAACTGGTAAAAACTAGTTCAACAATGTTCTAAATTTGAAGGAAATCAGACAAAATTAGGGAAATGTCAAAGTGGCTGGCTAACTTCAAGATGGCGCCCATTACAGACTAGCAACGATGCCATAATTATTGATTTAACACGAGTGTTAACTATTTCATCACCATTCTAAAAATGTAGGAAATTAGCAGATCATATGCATTATTGAAAATGGCTACTTAATTTAAAGATGGGGCCGATTAAAAACTAACAGTGAAGATGGTTTCTTCATTGTTTGACTTGGTAGCGTTTATTTAGTCCATGTCCGAAATTCAGCTGATAATAATCACAATTTCATAATGGCTACTAATTTCATAATGGCTACTAATTTCAACATGGCACCTAATACTCATTACAGCAATCATGGTGCAAGTATAAATTTAACTTTTATTAGCATTTTTTGTATATGTGCAAAATATGAAAATGACATTTTTTTGTGAGCGACAGACTATCTGGTTACAAGCACAATAAGGTGCCATCCTACTCAGAACCTTTGCAACTGCTACTTCTCAAAACCCAACTTTACAGATAAAATGGATTGCTTACATATGATTGTTCAGTTTGCCAAACACTATTCAGGAATATAATGTATGTATTATCTACACCGAAATAACTTTTTTTAATTTTGAACCTACGGAAATAGATATATTTTTAAAATCTTTTGCGAATTAATACCACTATGTTAATAATCCTCTGAAAATAAAAAATAAATTTTGATGTGATTTATCTAATATTGCGGAGACCATAGGCATATTCACACCAAACATTATTTTACGGGATTGTAACGGTATAGCTTAACAGCACGTTGACAGTTCGATCATTAGCAGTAATCTCAGTCACAGGGCAGTGGGTCGGGTTTATAACCGCACCACATATTACATAGGTGTTAAACCCCAAATCTAGATTTTATCATGCACCTTCTGCAAAAATTGAAAAAAAAAACAGACAGGATGACAGACTTTTTGCTCAACGGACGTTGCCATCTTGATGGTGTTCGTCGTCGTTTCCATCTTCCGCATGACATTGCGCGTCAATTGGGCGATAAGTCTGTCCTCCTGTCCGGTGTTTTTCAGTTTTTGCAGGAGGTACAGATGTATGACATGATTTAGAATAGGGGTTTGAATAATATGTCTGTAATGTGTGGTGCAGTGGTAACCCGGACCACTGCACTGTGACTGAGGTTGGCGCTAATGACCTAGCTGTCGACGCGCCATTAAGCCTCAATCCCCCCCCCCTCAACGGACGTGGTAAATCTAATGGCAGACGAAAAATGTGACAAATACTATAATGATAGTGCCAATTAACTACCACAGGGTGGACCATACGTGACCATATTCAGTAGTTATATCACTCATCTAATGGAAGCAATGTGTAAGGTTGTTGTGACCAATACATAAACAGGCAAATACCACCACTTCTCAGTGATCGCAGCAACGAGTGCCAAGTCGGGTAGTGCTGTATCGGGGCTGTATTCTTACTACATTATGAAAAATAAGCCAAATAAAAGGATCACACGCTTTTTATTTATTTTTATCTAAATTAACAGGATTTTCCAACTGCATAAATGCCTTTAGGGTGTCCAAACTGTACAGACCAAAAAATAAAAATAAAACATTTTCTGTTTTTTCTATTTGTATTTTAGCTGTACTTGTGTAAAGCAGTGAACTGTGGTTAAGTATTTTTTTATATTAGGATATTTCAGTACTAGATCAGAGAACTAGTTCAGATCTTTTTGCTTGTATGATTCTCCTTTTATAGCATTGAAATTCGCTAGCACGAATTTTCATCAATACTTAAATTTAACGTCTTCTGTTGTATTGTGGTTATTTATATTGAAGTAGATTCAGTGATCAGAAAATTTGAATCAGTTGCAAGAAAATATTTCATTTTAAATGGCCACTGGTTAGTTATTCAGGTTTCAAAGAAATGTCTATCTATGTTTTTTTACATTTATGTCAATGAGGTTTGAACAAATTTATCTTTTAGACACTTGTGCAACACGTTTTTGGCAGTTCATGTTTAAATACCAGAAAACAATGTAACACACATAGTTCAATGTTAGGCAGATAGACGAATAAATAACTCCCGTGTATGCCTTGACCCACACACAATTAGTTTAATTAAAACTAAGCCAAACAGCAGATGAATTTTCGTCCTAACGTAGTGAACATCGACAAGTCAATAGCCATTCAGACAGTGAAAATATTATAGTGATAAAATTTTAAAAAAAAATAAGTCGGATGAAACCCGATATATCTTTATTTAAAAAAAATTATATTACGTGAATCAGGCAAGCTTAGGTGTATTTTGTTACTGTAAATGATGAGCATTCACATTTAAACTTCTGTCAATGTCAATTGCATCTAAGTTTCACTTACGGCTTCCCATCTTGAGCTCAGTACACTTTGGTTCAATGTTAGTCCACTGTCCATTTTTACATGTTCTGATATTACTGCCTTTGAAGCTGAAAGTGGTAATGTCCTTACAACGGAATGTGAGCATGTCACCTTCTGAAAACGTGGCTTTAGATTCTGAAATGGTAAAATAAAAATAGCGAAGTGTGTAAAACTGTTTTCTTAGTACACTGTTAAAAAAAATTATTTAGCCCTTGAAAAATAAATTTATTTCTCCACATCCTTAGCAAGTGCTCCAAAACCATTGAAGCCAAAACATTTTTTTTCTTTTACATTATTTGTGTGTAATGCAAGAAAATTAACTTACTTTTAAAGAAAATTAATTAAGGTTTGGACTTTTTAAACTTTTAACAACGATGCTTTTTCGTAAATATAGGGATGTTCCTCCTTTGTAAAATTGCGTATTTACTTACTAAACCAAACTAGATTCAACAAGCTAAAAAACAGTTGAAACAGTCCGTCCAGAGATCTCTATGGGTGATAGCAGTTTGATTTAATTGATTTCGTGTGTATTACATTCATGTAAACATTCTCTGTTAATGAATGCTTTTTAATGAATCATGAAATCAACAAACATTTAGACTAAGTTACTAAATGAAGTCCGTATGAATTTTTAAAAATGTTTTACGAGGGATTAATGTATTAATATTTTTTCTTGGTATGTACCACACTGTCAGTTTTTAGAATAAACGTTTTTAAAAGAGGTATTTATGAAAACATAATAATAAATAAAACGCCTAGACACAGAATCATATTTGAAAATTTTAAAAAGCCAAAAAAGGAAATTTGTTGTCGTGACATTATATGATTTATTACATTCCACAGCAGACGACATCATTTACGCATATCTCAAATAGCGAAAATCAGTTTACAATTTTCACAAATTTTCGACAGCTTTGAAAAAATATTCTAAAAAATATCTCCTGGTGTCTTCTTTAGGTGACAAAGAAATAAAAATACTACTTACATCACACTGTACTGTCCGTCGCTGATTTGAACGAAGCACGTGCGTGCGTAGCCTACAAGAAATAGAAGGCCCGCATCAAAACGTCTTTCTTGCTACGATGCAGGCCTTTTTTCTAAGCTGTCAAAAATTTGTAAAAATTGTAAACTGATTTTCGCTATTTTGAGAGATGCGTAAATGATTTCGTCTGCTGTGGAATGTGAATCGATTGACTCTCAATGTAATCGCAGCCATTATGCTATATTTCGTATGATTTATTCATGTCTTATTTTAATAACTAAAACATATTTTTTGTTAGAGATGTTAAAAAAACAGTGTATGGTACAAGCTACACAGCAGGAACCTACATTCCGGTTTCATTTGCTACTCTGTTAAAACCATTGAAAGGTCGTATCTACTGCATGACTTGTAACACCTACTGGAGTTTTAATTCTGTTTCTCCATTTACTATATGTTTTTGATTTAAAACGCATTTATTAAAAAAAGAATGTTTACATGAATGTAATACACACGAAATCAATTAAATCAAACTGCTCTTACCCATATAAATCTCTCGACGGACTGTTTCGTCTGCTTTTTAGCTTGCCAAAGCCGTTCTGGTTTTAAGCTTGTAACACACGTAATAATTTGTATTTCTACCTTTGATTGAAGATGAGGCAGACGATATTACTACTTAGTCTAAAAGCATGCTTTTGAAAGGTAGACTGGTTTATCACCAAGAAAAGTATGGTTCCCACATTGCGTAACTAAAAGGCTGCTTTACAAGCATTTTACTGATGACAGGGTGTAGTACCTTTAATTAAATTGAACGAGATGGTTTTAGTTTTTACCAATACATACAAAAACTCAAAAATGCTTTTCACATGTCGAGATACGTTAATTTAGGTGTTGTTTATGGGTCTGCAGTTCCATAAGGGGAACGTGTACTTCCATGAAAAAAAATCTTGTTCCAACTCTCATTTTGTAATGCAAGACGCCTAAAATTGTTGTACAAAATTATCGTAACACATTGGGCAGTACAGAAACATGATATGGGCTGTTGTATCAAAGAATAAGTGGTGGCACCGGATTACACCATGGTACACGATGCCACCGTCAAGTGGTGAAGGCCATGATGAAGGTCACACTTAATTTAAATGTAAGAATAAACATTTATAACATTCATGGAAACATTTCATGTCGATTAATGGCAGTAAGTAGTCCATCTGATTTAAAAATGTGTCACCACATACGTCAGTTACAAATACTTCTATGTACCTATCGTGTATTACCACAAATATTGATCAGTTACAAGAACTTTCTGTCAACATGACACAGTTGACTGAGTTTTATGAGGCAGGAACGAAGTGGCGAACTGATACCACCTATTACAAAAGCAGTTCATGGACAACTTTTAGAGTCCCAGATATATTGAAAAAAGTGCAGATAGTTTGGTCATCGGTGTAGGTTATAATAACATTGTCGGTAAACTACGTGTCACAGCTTTTTTGGCCAGGAGAAGTCTCCGTATGCTGCTGTTTTCAGTGGTATCCCACAGGAATCGATACTGGGTCCACTTTTTTTAAATTTTGTTCCTTAACGACCTTGCTTCTAACCAGGTGAGTGATGACCTTCATAAATTTGCTGATGAATTAAATTTGTCAGTGCCAATTACTAGTAACGATGATCAGCTATTTCTATAAACTGCTACTATGTGTGTCTCTGATTGTGCTGGAGTACAGCAACTACCGATATCAACTGGAAAATGAATTCTCTTCCACATAGGAAGTAAAAATGAGGCTTGTGTTACAGTCTTTTTGGAAACTTCTGCATGTTGTTTACGAATTTAATAACCTTGGGGTTTGGTTCTCTCCAGACTTAATATTCGTCACCTATTGTCTTATTGTAAAATCTGCATATCAGCATCTTACCGTGATCAAGTGTTGTTTTGTGTCAGGTGATGTCAAGACACTTATTTTGGCCTTCAAGGTTAACATTAGACCCATCCTTGAATATGCCATGCCATAGAGGTCACTACCATTTGAAAGCTATCAAACATCGAATCTGTTCAGTGACGCTTCACGAAATCCTGAAAGGGTTTGTATAAACTGCCGTACTGCCCGCCTTGAAGCTACGAAATTGGCATCCCTTGTACTCTGTAGATTCAAAACTGACCTTATCTTCACTTTTAAGATCCTGCATAGCTACCCTAAGTATGATTTTGTCTTTTATTTTATCTTCGACTTGAAAATAGAACTAGAGATAACGCTTTAAACTGATTCGCCCTTGATCTTATAGAAATTCGCCCTTATAGAAATTTTTTTGCAGAGCAAATTGTCCCTGTGTGGAACTCTTTGCTTGGTGAAGTGGTGATGGCCAGCTCTTTACCAACCTTTTTGCGAAAAATTAATGATTGTGATTTGGGGCCCTCTTCGTTTTTGAGGGGTGGGGTTTTTCCACACTGGAGTCAACTTTTTTTTACTTGTGTTGTTGACACTGGGCCGCTGGCTCTCTGCTGTGCTTATATTTTCTTACCTATCACGTTCTTTCTGTCATCCTAAACGCTGCTCCACTCACTCCCTTCTCCCATTTTTAAGGCTGAATATTAGCGAATTTTTCGAGTCCTTTTCAGGCCTGTGTGCACCTCCACCGTACTTCATTATTATTATAACAATTGTTATTGCAATCAGACAAATCATTCAGAGTTTTCAAAAAATTAAGAATATCAGGGTAGTTACTCACTCAGATATTGAATATACAAGAGTATTCGATGTCCAAAAAAGACAATTAATAACCAAGACCTTTAATTATAAGCTGCTAACTACAATGGCAGATTTTTCTGTGACAGCTTACACGCACAAGAAACAACAGCATCAATATCTTTTATTCCTCCAACAATAGTCAAACAATGCTAGTTAATACCTTTCTACCCTGTTGGGAAATTATCAATCTTGTACATTTTTACGTTAATATATAGAAACGTTTGTTATGAAATGTTATAAAATGTTATTGGTATGAAACGTTTGCCCAGACTGATATGGCCATAAAAACCAAGATACATTTTTTTCGTGTTCGTTTGCCAATCTGCTACATGCCCAAGAGAATATAATCTAGAGAATAACCAAAATTACGGAAAAAATCTGCCAGATGCGTAAAAAGCTAACATTTACAGGTCTTGGTGTTTTTTTCCCTTTACTGGTGTTTTAATACCTTTGTGTGTTTACTATGAACCCGGCTAATCGTTATTTGTTTATCACCTAAGTACTTGAATAACTTTTATTTCTTACAATAACCAGAAATCCCAAAATGATTGATCTGATTACAATAAAAAATATTGCGATGACATTTTATTGAACCGATCTATCTCAATACGTTTTTTTCAATCCATTCAAGTTTCATAAAAGTGTCTCTAAAATTATTTTCCAGCTTGGGGGTAGTTCTAACTTTCCTTTTTTCTTGTACAAGTGTATGGCAACTGTACAAATAAAAAAAAAAACATATTCAGCGTATGTAATCCATGCTCCGCTATAAATTTCGTAAAACAACACAGGCAACTTGTCTCAGAATGCAATGCGGAACAGCACGTTTCCATGTAGATGCAGTTCTCCTTTAAAAGAAACTGTAGAAACTTGAACAACATTTCAAAGAAAACAGTTTTACAGACAGGAACTGTCTGTCAGCATGACACCGTTGACTAACTTTGATGATGTAAGAATTCCGTACACCATGCAGCACGAAAACAGTTCATGAACAACTTTTTGGGTCCCAGAATACATTTTTGAAAGCACAGTTAGTTAGGTCACTAGTAAAAGTTATAACAACATTTGTTATTGTAATCAGGCAAATCACTGAGGCCACCCATCATTTTTGAAAACTAAAAGGTATCAGGTATTTCTACGACATACAAACTACAGTTACCTACCAGGCTATACAGAAAGCAACACACAATGAAAGGCTTACCAAAAATATTGCAAAACAAGAATACACTATCTAAGGCAGGCAATAACATGCTAGACAAACACAATTCTTGTAACTCAAGTATACCACGAATCATTGCTTTGTTATGAAATCCAATGACATTTGGTTTGCTGCGATACACGCAAGAACCTTCAGGTTTATCCCCACAGTTTTCATCATCTTCTTCAGGGCAGTGGCCTGGAAGTGGTGGAAGAAGGTCCTCTGCAAATAGTGAAAATTGAAATTGTTACTAAGGGGGCAGACCAATTTAAATTTCTTAATAATGATTAAACTTATACAAAATTTTACGTACTAAACTTACAAAAAGTACTAAACTTCTTTACAATTTTGATGATTGTTGACAAATAAATTGTGAGAGAAGTTTGTCATCTGAAGCAAACTGCTCGTATCGACTAACTAGCATTTTGAAGAAGAAATAAGTCTAGTAAGGGGAAGAGATAATCCAGTGATTAATTAATTAATTAATTAATACCCTGAGATAAAGCCCTGGTTGGACAGAGTTGATCCCACGGCCACTGAATAAAAAGGTATCCCCTCAAACTACCCCTGTTGGTAGAGACTGGTAGGAAATATGGCATGGTCCCCTTGGCAGTCATTGACCAGACCACCTCCCTCAGGTAACTAAGCTGAGTCTTGCTGCGAGTCAGCCACAACTAATATATAAATTAATATACAAGCTACAGAAAAAGAGTAATTTTATATCATATTGAATATTTTTATAGCATGAGTGTAGCAATAGTAATTGGTTTGCCACCCAACTTTAAATAAAAAGGGTTTCCTGTGTTATAAGCGTTTGTACGTGTAAAGGCGTATTACCATACTCGTGCTTACGTATATGTCTACGCTTACACCTGGTAGGTCTAACCTTGCTGGTAAGGCATTCGTGACCCCAACCCAACACCATCAACCCTTCCTCTGCAGCAGCGCCATCGTCTTCGTTTTAAACTTTTTAACTGTTTACTTTTATAATATACGAATATATATATTTATATATTAGTTATAACATCGGAGGTAGTCAGTGGTCACCACGTCCTTGCCATTTTGGTTGCGTTTGCAACAAACCTATATTATTATATTATATTACATTGCGTTTGGTCGTTGTCGTGGAAACCATGCCCTCGAGACTTGGCGCGACGCGACGCTGAGTCGCTGGTACATAAACGTTCAGTTTTAACAAAGAGCAAATTATGAATGGTCCGTGCGCTCAGCCCTGCGTCAGCCAATCACAAACAGTGAAAGGCACGTGACGCTGTTCTCCAACATGCTACTTGGTCTTTGTTCGATGATATGTGCGTATCACAGTGAATAATGTGTGCATTCTTAAATTCAGCAAATGTTATCATTGACTACGTTGACTCGAGACAAATTATGCTATTAGGCAATAAAATGGGTTTAAAACTACGTAGACATGAGTTAAACTTTCAGTTTTAGACATTTTAGCTGGTGATTGCTGGTCTATAGCTTGCCAACGGCCTTGTTCGATTGCTAGATATGCATTTGTTTACACGGTTCAGTCGCTTATTTGTCTCTCAGTCTTCGATTGTTTATTTCTTTGAATACAGTTGCTTTCCAGCTCTTTGTTTAAAAAGACAATAATGACAATAATCAAAATGCTGTCTCCTTTTTTATGACAATAATCAAAATGCTCGATTTTAGTTATTGTGTGGGCTTGTTTGCTGCTGGTCCATTTGTTTCACTATTGGCTGACGTTGGCTCAATGCTAGGATCAACGCTAAAGTGGGAATGACTACGTATGCACAATACGTAAACTCAAACATAAGCATACACATATACATTCATGTGGGTAGAGGCCTTTACCCTAAAGTATTTTCTAACTCTGCATAGCCATTCCACAACATAAAATAAAAGTATGCACTAGGTGTTTTATATGGATCATTTCATTTTATCTTTTAAAAATAATGATACACCTCCTTTTACTGTCATGCTTGGGAACTGCTGAAAAAAATTTTGTTTAGCAATCTCTATTCATGAAAAAAAAATGCTTGCAGATTATGATAATGTGAACAACTTAATAATTATACTCACTGTCACATGTAATGGAAGGAGGAACGTTCCATTTTCCAAAAAGACAATGAACAGAAATCGGCATTTCAACTCTAGAAATGTATCCATACTTGCAGGCAATTTGAACTGAGAGTCCACTTTCTATGTTTTCAGGACAATTGTACTTTTGAAGATGATGCCGATAAAGTTTGTCTTCCAGCTGATAACAGGAACAGCGAGCTACAAGCAATGAAAATTTCCTCTAATCAATAAAAATTACACCCTTTAATTCCTCAAGGCTAAATTTGGTAGGGCTTTCACCTCTTATAGTTTTTTGGGAAGGCCATCTATTTAGCCTTTGGCTTGGTACCATCAGCTTTTACTATGCTATTATACTAGTAGATGTTTTAGATAAACAGTATTCCAAAATTAGGTAGGCATATGAATGAGTGCTTAGCACAATGTGGGTTCATTTCGATTACCTGAAAATACGTTGACTATGATCCACTATTGAGTATGCATACAATATGTACAATGCCACGACCAGTTACGAATTCCTATGATGTGAGATTGAATGTTGAAATGCATCATAAGTACTACCAAACAATTACAGTTGGCTGCAATCTACGATTTCATAACCATTGATTAATCGGAATGCCAAAACCGCTGAAAGAATCCACTGAGACAATACGTGATTGCATAAACATACATTAATTTTCATGCCGAAACCAGAAAAGATTCCAATCCATAATTACTTCCATAAAGTAACTGGATTACAATACTAGTTGCCTACCAAAATTGTGTAAGTTTTTGTAAGGGAATGCCCATTGATGGATGATCTTTTGGATTTAGGTTACCCACTTATTGTAAAATTCCCGAAAAGTTTCCACAAAGGTTGTTTGTTGCAAGGACCACGCACAATGCCAATTTCAAAGATGGCGGCCAAATAACCTTTAACCCGTCATACCACATGCTATTTTCCACCGAAGTTAGTGAATTTGGTGTCAAATTGCAGGTTTGTTGCATCGAGAAAATCACGGGGATAATTTTCCAAACTTTTTGCAGCATCCAAAAGAGCATAATGTGTTCTATTCCTGTTAAAATAATATGACATTTCATCATGTTTCACTGCATAACTTACGTGTGTTCTATCATATATATATATATATATATGTATGTATATAGGGTGTTTCTAAACCACACACACAAACTTAAAGGGTAGATTCTATGATACAAAGGAATGATAAATGGTTATATAAAAATGTGTCCGGAAGTACTCCCTTAGAGCACTGCGGCACTCAAAGGAGGCCTCCAAAACCCAGATATACAACAATAACTCATAATTCGTTTTCACTACTCTAAGCTTTGGTGTGACACATAAAGTAACAAGGGCTATGAAGCCACCACATTGTTAAGATGACACCCACCCCCTGGTGGGGATGGAGGGGGGGGATTGAGGCTTGGGGACGGAGGGGGAGGGTGGTAGATGATGCGTGATGATGATGATGATGATGGATGATGA
>JAHWFP010108201.1:45875-64522 GCA_023313725.1 Lithobius niger
CCACCCCCCTTCCCCATTGGGTTTGTATCATCTTAACAATGTGATGGCTTCAAAGCCCTTATGACTGTTATGTGTCACAACAAAGCTTATCAGAGAACTTCAAACGGATTCCGAGTTATTGTTGTGGGACCAGGTTTTGAGGGCGACCTTGGAAGGGCCACAGTGCCCTAAGCAAGCATTTCCAGACACATGATTATGGAACCCTTTATCCTTCCTTTGAATCCACCCTTTAAGTTAGTGTATGGAGTTTATAAACACCCTGTATATAAATATGATAGAACACACAGAAGTTATGTAGTGAAACATGGTGAAATATTTTTTTGGCGTCTGAGTGGTCAAAACCTACGTCAGCATATTGACGCAAGTGGTGAAAATAGCTGTAATGATTGCAAGCTCTTTCTGACTTTTATGTTTGTGCAAATATGGAAGCAATTATTATCGATTTTTTGAGTTGCCAAAGAAATCGAGTTGATGTGGAATGCACTAATACTGATTAAAAATTAGTGCTAACAATTTCTTTAAAATGATTCAATTTACTAGCTGGAGAAACTTTAATAATATTTGGAAATTATGGAACAATAGCTGACATCACTACAGAAACAAGCAACAATCTCACGAACACCTGTTTCTCTCGACCTTAACAAATCTTGTTGCAGCATGTGCACTTTATTTCAGTACACAATATTTAAAATTGTACCATCTACTAAAGGAATGCGAACTACACAAAGTTTTGTTTTATTTTCCCGATTTTGCATAGGCAATAATATTACGGCGTACATCTTCAACTGATACTTTATACCACACGAAGGAATACACAGTGAAATACGTGCTGTGTGTGGGGTAATGGTGACATGATTAGCAAAAGGTAATTTTTAGCTTATCTAAATCATTATGTTGTTTACGAAAGCTAATCCTAAGACTGTAGTGTATGTTTCACAGAACAACAACATTGGCTGGGAGAGTTAGCAAGGGCTCTAAAATGGGGTTGGTAATGGCTCCAATATTTTCCTCTAAACATGTAGTTGCATTGAACTACATTCGCATAAATTATTTGAGCGTTAAAAGAAAGGTTAAACAGTTTTGTACTTATGCACAGTTTCTTAATGAATTAAAAAATTCAAAACAATGATTAGGACGAAGGTGGTATCTACAAAGTAAATTTTCCTTGATGACTCAAACGGTAAAAAAAGTAATGACCATTGGGAGTTGAGTGTGGTGCAGATACACAATAATATTTAGCACGCAGGTTTGCTTGACATAAACTAAACCAATTCATCTATCCAACCAAATAAAAATTAAGAACTAGCCTTGCTCCACTATTTAAGAGGTTTCAATTCACTCACAAATGTAAGAAAAAATATACAAAGTATGTTGGTCGCTGATAGAATTTCTGTACAGAACCGTAAACTTACTAACCTGGTCGACATTCTGTGTTTCTTCCTTTTATTTGGCCATTTAAGCATACAATGTCAGCATAACTGTATTCATCACCTGGCTCCCCGAATGGTAAACCATCAAGAAACATTTCAAATTCAGCACTTTTGCATGTAATACCAAGTCTTGTACCATGTCGAACAGCCAGTGGCTGAAATTTGAAATAATAGTAACAGTTTTACTTTGATCCTACATTACTTCAAGCCTGACAAAAAAGCACTTTTCGAATTTCTCTCATAAAAAAACAACCATCACGTATGGATGACATTAATTTGTGGATGCCATCAAGTGCTTGTTTATCGATGACCATGTCAGTGAAATACAGTTACAACTGCAGTGAACAATGCATTAGACACAGGATTGGTGCAGTAGGTATGTAAGACACTTTTTGTCCACTACATCAAGGGTTTGTTTATCAAAGACAGTGACAGTGAAATGAAGTTACAACTACAACAAAACCCAAATTTGACACAACTATGGGACAGAAAAATGATTTAGGAGAAATAATGTTGCTTCAATGTTAAACTACTTATGCACAATAAAGAAGGTAATAGAGTGACATGCAGAACTTTGTACAGGAAAATTGAAAGAGTATAACAAATTAGATACTTGGGAATAGGAATTCAGAAAACAAGTGGAGGAACTGCGTAAAACTTGCGCAAATTATACCAAAATTACTGAAATTTGAAAATAATAATACTGAATGATTCCTTGATAGAAGGCTGCCATTTGAATTTCGATGCCATCTTGATGGCATCATAATTTCCGAATGGGGAAAACCTAAAGAAATTAATAGTCTCCAAAAAAATCGAAATAAATCGGTGAAAATTCTGTTTGAGAATGAATTTGAAAAGTAAATAGGGCTGTCGCACTGTAACCAAAGCCTACGCGAAAGTAGTTGTTCTAGAACGTTAGTTGTGGCACCAAACATGAGCTGTACAAGATACCTGAATATAAACAATTACAGACATTTCGTAACAAATTCAAAAATCTACAGGGCGATCAGAAAACGTTTGATATACTTTGAGGCTTCAGTACCCCATTGTACCAACAGTTGCGTAACTCTTACGCGACAATAATGGGTCAAGGAATCAATATGAAACCAACGATCTTGACTAATCCAATCTGGGTCATACACCAATGTTAATTTCTTAAATATTCGTCATATGGGAATACATTATAAATTACATGGAACAAAGATTCATTACCAATGGAAAAAATCAGACTAGAATTATAGGAATTATATCAGATGAAACAAGGCGGTTGCAGTGTTGGCTGAGATGTCAGTCAAGATTGCAATAGCGACTTTGCCTGTTGCGTAGGTCCAACAGTTCTAGGCCAATTTCCGTTCTGCTGGCGTTGGTGATGAATCTTTGCTTCCTGCAAGTTTGCATTTTTTCCTGTAGTGTGTGAAGCATATTTACTAAGTTAGACATGGAATGGATCTGCATTTCATTTGGCTAGTTTATCGGTTTATCGTTCCATTGGATGAAGATGCCATATGATTGAATTGGAGAAATCTGAGGCCTTTATCTAGTGATAACATCACCAAACTTTAACAACTCTTTATTCATTAGTAATCTCCTTGGCCGATCACCCTGTATCGCAACTTTACTGTTCAGTTAGTATATTAAAAAACAGATAGTTTAAAATGCAGTTTATTATAATACCTCCTATCATTTCTAAAAGTTTCTCTACATTTAAAACCCTTAATTAATGTCTGGGTAGGTCACTAAGATCACGTAGCCTTGGATTAGGTTTGCGATGTTAATACTTCTAATAGCTGGCAGAAACTATTTCTAGTGTGTTTTAAATTCATGAAAATAACAATTTCAAAATATCCATTCTGTCTGCACTCTTGCAATGTTCTTCAGCACGACATAGTCTGCCACGTAATAGATTCTTCATACAGGAAAATCACTTTGTGACAGCTTCACTTGTTTGTTTCATCTTACCTTCAGAAGGTTAACTGCTGTTCCATCTTTAAATAGGTTAGCATTAGGAAAATATCCAGGAAATATATAACAATCTGAAAAACAATAACAAATTACTATAAATAGCATCAAAGAAAAACAACGAAGTGAACATTGTGAACTGAACTTAGCTGTTTAATTTAATTAGCTTTAAATATAAATAATAAACAAAGAAACACAATAGAGCTAACAATTTGACAGTTAAGAATAACATGTGATTAGCAATCATGTCATCATGAGCAGGAGATTTGAGCCTAAAACATTCGATTTGGCCTCCAGTGCAATAAGCCACTATACAAACTCGATACTCCCAATATTGCTTCTAACTTTCTATATCAACTAAAGTTAAGTTTAATAAATTACTGCTTACTCTGAATCAATGTGCACGAATTAGGTGAGTATGCACAAACAGTCAAACAGGAATTAAAACTAGATTATATTTTCATGCATATGTTATGTAGCATCTTCTACTTACCAAACAATTCAGCAATAAAAACCTTTTTCAAGTTTGACATATCACTGGTATCAAATACTCTAAATTTTCACTTACTGTTCAAACATATCATGGCTATCAATTAGCTTTGTAAGCCAGTATCCATGTTTGTAAGGTAATGCTGGGGCGATTAATTTATCCAAAAAAATAAATTTGCCTTCTTTGTTAGTGATTTTAAAATATTAACATTGTTTTATGTAGGACAACATTTATAATAAAATTAGAAATACGTATAATTCATATAAAAATTCAAGCATTCTCCTAAGAACAGAAATGCTGGGTGCATGTAGCTATTGGATAGCAATGATACGTTTTAACAGAAATTGTAATTTTAACCAATTTGATGCGATTAGAATGTACAACTTGACAAAGTTATTTAATTTTTCGGAAGATGCTGCTGCAAAATGTATGCATCGAAATACTGCTTAGTTTTCATAGATATTTGTGCGTATTGGCTGTTTTTACACTAAACTACTGTTTACAGCTATTTCATTTCTGTAACAAACTAAATAATTTTGGGGAAAAAATGAATTTAACAGTAAATACGATAAATACGATAAACAAGTTTACGTAAAAGGACTCACCTTGTTTGGTGTTAAATTTTTTTTTTACAGAATTACTATCCAAAATAAAAACCATGTTACACAGAGAAATTAGGAATTTATTAAAGGTGAATTTATTAAATATGCATCTGTCGCATATTCGTGTATTTTTATATCAAACACGTATCACTCATCCTTTGAAGATCTCTGCCATTAGGTAAGTATCACAAACCTATCTATAAATTGTTAACCTGTACCAAAACAAAGTTTGTTGCATTAATATCCTCTTACAGATTGACAATTCCAACCATCAAAGAGGGTTACGGAAAGGTAGCAATTATTCTGCCAGTTGACACATGATGATCAAGTCAAGATCGTCAAGTCATCGTTTATATACGAGTCATCCGTGATTAAAGGTATTGTTAGGTATATCTTTATCATCATTAATTTCTACCTATAAAGGATATTTATCTGCAGGCTGCACCGTTCTTATTGATACTGCAGATGTATAAACTTAAAGTTTCTTACCTTTGGGTATTTCTTTTGGAGGGGTAAGCATGCATCTTGCATCAGCTGAAATATCCCATTTCCCTGATGCACATTCAGCCCTAAATGGTGCCTTAGGATTATGATATCGTCCTTCACATTCAAGGTTAATAGTATCTCCATTTTTTATTAAATGTTCACACTCATCGACTTCAAGATGTCTTCCTTTGAGCTCTTCTACTAGATTCGAGCAGGCACAGCGAGCTAGAAAGAAATGAGAAGATTAGTATTCTTCTCAATAAAATCAGTTAATAAAGAGAAGGAAACACCAACTGTTGTAAATTTACCCCCGAATAAATACGCAGTTAACTGAAGGCGAAAGTTGGGACACCATAAAAGCATATATACAAAGTCATATAAGGTATCCTTTCCAGGAAATAAAAGCTCCAGGAAATAAAAGCTCCATAAGTAAGCCCACAGACAGACGGAAAGCCGTGCAGTGGGCTGGAAACCAACATAATAATTTAACATTTGGCCTACTCCTTAACATGTATGCCTTTCCGACAGTTTAATGTAAAAGAGTAGGCCGAAGGCTAAATAATAGTGTTTACAATTAGTTGTAGCCAGGTTGAATCCGTATCAAAAACGTATAGCCGACCAATTGCTCATGTACGTACACTATTTCATAAAACTTTCTAATATTCAAATTTCGTTTTTTCCCTCATCTGTCCCCATTAAAAGATTCAATTTATGCTTGGTTGGTTGGTTGGAGTAGTTCGTCTCCTCCTCTGGAAATAGAAGCCTAAAAATATGAAAAGTTTGTCAAAAGAAAAAAATTAATCCGCACGTTGTGTAGGCCTTTTGTTAAATTATTAGCTGGGTCCTGAATGTCTGAAATTCACGAAAAATAACCGTTTGTGTTGTCCACATTTTACTCGAAATTATCTGGAACGTCCATCAACAATGGTCTGGGTGCCACGGACCAACGAGGAGCTTGTCAATAACTTGTTGATCTCAGTAATAATCAGTAAACACGCATAGCTTTGAGCAGTATTATTTTATTCCCCGTTTTAAACTTGGGAATTATTCATCAAAAGTCTGTAAACTGACAAATCAATTGAAATCATCGTTTTTATCATAAACAGCCCATTTTCCTAAAGTAAGTAGTGAGCTAAATATTTACTCAGTAGTGAAAATGAGCGACCTTCTACATACGATAAAAGGTCATTGGTCCCAGCGCTAATGATCTAACAGGTGGATACAGAATGCTAACATTAGTATATGGAATGACAATGATACAGGTCAGTCACATTTTATAGGCCAATTAGTTTGTTTATGAGCTTAAGCCATAGAAAATAAACTATATTCTGATAAATTGCTTGATCTTTTGGGGTGTGATACGTGCCTTCTCTGATCTAGCTGTTTGAAAGCTTACAAATGCAGACGTAAAAGATTCCTGTCACCCTTTTCTGTGGTTAACTCTGACAAGTTGAATTCAGAGTGAAGTACAAAGATTGAGATGATGTAATGGCTTAAACTTAGGCCTATAATTTATTATGGGTACATAATGACCAAATGCATTAGTGGTTGAGACAGAATCGCTAAACTAATAGAAACAGAGTATACCAAAGTTACAGTGAAAATATACAGCAAACAACTATTTTCAATACAAATATAGAGAAAAAATGCAGCTGGGCCAAGTTACATTGATTCAGTCGCGTTTCTCAGGAAATGTTTGTGTTTGTCATCAGAATCAACACTTTTTCCTAAATACAGTTATTAAGTAGTAGGCTAAATATTTACTCAGTAATGAAAATGAGCCACTTTCTACCTTGGATAAAACGTCATTGGCGCCAGCACAAAAGGTCTAACAGGTGAAATACTTTAGAACGATTTTAGTTTTGTTTATCGTTCATTAATGAACTGAACCATTTTGAAAAATGTGTTCTTTACTTTGGTCACTTCCTTGGACATGTGCTTTATCAATCACGCTGGGAGTGTTTGTCATTAATGGTAAAAAACGATATTGCGTCGTATACGTCACTTCTGGTTATTATGGCACTTCCAGTTATGACATCAATTCCGGTTATGAGTTACTTTTGGTTATGACATCAATTCCAGCTATCACGTCTCTTCCGGTTGTTATGAGGTCACTTCCGAACACCAGGTCAATTCTGGTTATGACTTAAGACTTTTCCCTAAGATGGGAGCTACCCCATGAGTTTGTGTTCGGGCACCCTGCCCCCCCCCCCACAACCCCAAGATATAAAATTTAACTTTGTTCCTGTGAGAAATAGACGTTTGGTTCCAATTGGAGAAAAATATTCATGGCCCAGCCAACGTGATCGCTGAAAACGGTATGCCAATTAGATAAACGGGATGCGTTTTATTACATCTTCAATGTAGCCTCCATGCCCACGAGACGGCTTCCTTATATAGTACAGGAAATTGTCCAGTCCACCCATCAAAGGTCTTACAGCACTGGAGATCACACACCTGACACATAGAACAAAGGTTTGTCTCAAAGATGGGGACCACTGCATGAGCTTGCATTGGGGCGCCCTGCCTCCACAACCCCTAGATATAATACTTATTTGTGTTCTTGTGAGAAACAGACGTTTGCTTTCAATTGGGGAACTATGCGCATGTCCCAACCAACGTGATCGCCGAAAACGGCATGCTAATGAGATAACACAGGATGTGTTTTACTACATCTTCAATGTAGCGCCCATGCACACATGAGGGCTTACCTACACAGTGTAGGAAATTATCCGGTGTGGGAGCACTCAACAAAGGTCCTATGACACTGAGATTACACCACACCGGACACATAGGATGAAAGTTTGTCTCTAAGATGGGGCGGGGCATACGTGACCTTGCATTGGGGCATCCTGCCACCCCTCAACCCTCAAGTTACCAATTTTATTTCTATTCCCAACAATAAACGTGACTGACACCCCTGGGTTGGGTAGTTGATTCCTGACATCCTCATTAAATTAAAGAGCATAGGCACTATCACATACTCCTCTTCATCAATTGATTACGAGGGGCGGGAGGGGTTGAAAATAACTTATTTCTTGAGACGTATTACTTGAACGTTTCCCATTAACTGCCCAACCCAGGAATGTTTTTTTTCTGTTTTGTTAAAGGAACAAAGATAAACTTTGTATCAGGGAGTTGAGGGGGGGGGGGATTGAGGCTTAATGGCGCGTCGACAACTTGGTCATTAGCGCCAACCTCAGGGAGTTGAGGGGGGCATGGTACCCCAATGCAAGCTCATGCAGTGGCCCTCATCTTAAAGACAAACCTTGGTCCTCTGCGTCATGTGTGTAATCTTAATGATGTAGGACCTTTGATGGGTGTACCGGACAATTTACTGCACCGTGCAGGAAAGTCCTCATGTGGGCGTGGGGGCTACATTTAAGATGTAATAAAAATCGACCTGTTTATCTAATTAACTTGCTATTTTTCCGATCTCTGCGCATATTTCCCCAATTGGAACCAAACGTATGTTTCTCACAGGACTAAAGTTAAATTTTATTATCTGGGGCTTGAAAGGGGCAGGCTGCCCCAAAACAAGCTAATGGGGTGGCACCATCTTAAGGACTAAACTAAGTCCTATGAGTCAGGTACATAATTCCAATACTGCAAGGCTTTTGGTGGGATGCAAGGGACTTTTGGGCCGTCCTGTATATTTTTTCAACGTTGTTTTAAATGTTGCTTGGTAGTTAGTTCTAATTCGCTTTATAACGGCCCATGGATGTATGTTTCTATTATAGTTACAGCATCCTATTCTTTTTAACTTGTAAATAACAAAGATATCAGTGCAATTTTTTGATCAAATTTCAAGCACATTCGTCATAGCCATGAGTGTGTCTGTTGCAAGTGGGTTGTGTGACCCAACAACTGTACACGGAACTAGAAAAGCAGTCTGTCGTATAACACAACTTTAAAACACAATACAATCAAGAGTGTGAACAGCTAGGGCAATGTTTTTCTTTGTTTGTTAGGTCTTATTTAAAAAAAAATAATTACCAGGTCGGCATTCAGTTCTGCGTACTTTTATTACCCCACTTAAACAGATTATTTCTGGGTGAACAACGTCGTCTTCCGGTTCTCTGAAAGGATGGCCATCTTTATAGATTTCATAATCATCACTCTTGCACTCAAGACGAAGTTTGGTTCCGTGAACGATATCAAATGACTAGAAAATGTAATTAAACAAGAGTATTTAAGATTTTGTGTGTGGTTAGTGAAGTTGAAGGGACTTGCTTAACTTTTAACATACTGTAATGTAATGTAGAGTAAATAATGTAATGGAAATACAGTCTACGTATCTAATAATGATACGACATAAGCGAATAATCCTTCTGCCATAATGTCCAATACAGGGAACGAATATTCAGGCAGTTTTCCATGTTGACAGCTTACTAAAATGTTCCAAAAGCTACGTTAAAAAAAACAATGTGTACACTCACTGTCGGAAAGACATTGACAACTGTAAATCACATTAAAATTCACACAAAAATTAGTTTTTCCGAATATTCCTAAAATTCCCATTACACAGGAATTTACATAAAACTGTTTGTAGTTAGTCCAATTCTAAGATCCAGAATGAAGCCAGTGGAACAGAAGGTGGCCTGAATTGACAATGAAGGTATTCTTACTATTATTGCCTAATGCCTTGTGTTTTATGTGTTGTCAATACACTGTATTTTTTTGCGTTTGCCAATACAGTCCTTCATATGCCATCTGCCAATGATTTCGCGTGAATTGGGGATGCTTAACCTTATTACTAGGCAGGATTTCAATCTAAGGGACTCACGTCAAGCGTTTAAAATTATTAACAGGTATTACTCATGCAACATAATTCTAAATATTTTCATACCTTTTGCATGTCTACTAATTCGTCACCAATAAACAATTTGGCGTTGTGGAACTGGCCAGGCTTTACAGTGCACGGTTCTGAAGAAGGAAAAATCAATTTAAAACACTTTTATTAATTACTTTAGATTATTTATTACAAAAAAAAAATAAATACATTATCTAATTATAAAAGTAAATAAATAACGTAAATAATAAAATAAAAAATAAATAATTAAACACTTATTAGTTCCCCTATTTACTCTTTAGTGAAACAAATAAATCGTACACGTTCTTTAATTTTCTATTTAAACACCATAAAAAATCCAGACAATGCACTTATGTGTCCATATTTTCTCGTAATAAAGATAAAATTAAAAGAAGCAAGCATTAATAATCCACTGGTACAAAGAAATTTGAGGTTATGAAAGTCGAATGAAATAATGTTCTATTCTATAATCATTATATATGCTGGTAGTTTTCTAAGCTGGAAATGAAGAATACACCAGCATGAAAATGTGCATCTAATGTGCATCTAAGCAATTGATTAGATGTGGGTTTAGAGTTGTTCTGCAGTTCACAGAATCCAAATATTTTTACACAGCCTTTCAAAGTGTCTGTCGATGCTGCGCTTCGTAGGGGTTTGAATAATATCTCTGTAATGTGTGGTGCAGTGGCAACCCGGACAACTGTATTGTGACTGAGGTTGGCGCTAATGACCAAGCTGTCGACGCGCCATTAAGCCTCATCTCCCCCCCCCCCCTCTTCACTGTGATAATGACTCGTAATGGTAGTTCCGAATGATGACTCGATGCAAGAACCGCATACATCTGGTGTTGCAGTGTCGAAATAGAACAAGAGAAAAACAATTCATACTGTTGAGGAAAATAGAGGATTGAGTTCGAATCTAGAATCACATGCTTTGTTTACGAATCGACCAACTCAAAAGGTGACCCATCCTGAAAGCTGAAAGTTTTGTAACCTTTTCTGTAGTGAGTGACAAACAACTGTGATACGTTGTCTTTCGTTTCTTGTGTTTTTGTTTTTTGTTTTTGTTTTCTATCGTGCAAATCAGTTTTATAATAAAAGATAAAAATGACCGCACATTAAGGCATTCATTAAATTTGGTTTTGATCACAATGAACCTGCTTTCCTTCATAAGTTCAAAGTATGATAAAAAATTTAATTTTCATCCATGTCATACTTCACTGATATTCACCAAAATCTTGGCTCCAACTGTAGAGGTGGTGAATTTGTCTTTTCCAAAAAAGGAATCTTGCGAAATTGTGTAAGAAAATTCACTACTTCCGTGAAAGGGAGGGGGAGTCAAGATTTTAATGAACTAGAATTTTAAGAAAATATGCTACATGTTCGAAAATTAAACTATTTTTTATGCTGCGAAATATTGGATGATCCCAGAATCAGTTATGTCGAACCTGATCTCTACGTGACAGTGTAGTCAGCAAATATGGTTATCCTCCAACTCTACAATCACACAAAATAAATTAAAAGTGATGGCTTACAGAGTGGCTAGGAGGAATTGCGTTCCTTTAAATTCTAGGATGATTTGAACGAGCATATCAACAGATTTTTTGTTGCAAAATTGCCAGGGTTACTTTATGGTTTTGGTACCAAAATGTACGTTTTTAATATTAAAAAACTTTAATTGTTTTGAATTCTTGTAAATAAAAGGAAGGTAACAGGGTATTAATAGCCCAACATACTAGATTTTTCTAGAACTGAGCCAAAAGCACATGCAATAAAAACAATGTTTGATATTTCGGTATCAGTAAATACATAAAAATCAAAGAAAATCAAAGAAAAAAAACATAAAAACATTAATTAGATTCGCCTTCCTCCTTAACGCTGATTGCTGCTCTTGCTGCAGCACAAACTCTGTACCGCGTTGGGTGACCCACTTATGGCAATGTTAGGTTTTTTTATTGTTTTTATGCTTTTACTCTGATGAAGGTGTCACTGATTTTATGTGTCCCTTGATACCGAAATATTAAACATTGTTTTTTTTTGTTTGTGCTTCTGACTCAGTTCTCCAGAAACAAATAGTGCACAGTCCATTTCTTACAATATATGACATGCAATAGGTATTGATTTTATTTGTTCAGATTTAAAATGTTGAGACACTTAATGACAGCCTATCTTTTTATCAGTAGTACCGTACGTGATATCATAGCTCCTCAAACGTTCACATCAACTCACATCAACATGAATATTAAGCATTTTTAACTCACAATTTTTCTAATTTAGCAATGCTAATGCCCGGTAAAGTATTGGGTGAAAACGACTAACTGCTTATGTGCCTCAACCAACATGTAGTACTGGAATAGGGAGACTTTTAAATGTAGCTTATTATTGCATCATAAGCTATATACGATTTTGAAAACCCGTTACTTATCACACAAATAAAAAAATATATATATGATTAAAAAAAATTAATGATCAAAGTAAAATACAAAGTGGCACCATAAAAAAAAGTAAAACACGAAGAAACTCAGTCACCCAAGCCTTGAGCTAGTTCATAAAAGACCGTTTGTAATAATGGCTGTAAAGTAATACGAATCTTGAACGGAGGCGACAGAGAAACACAACTTACAAGTGGGAATGAGAGACAGGTTTCTATACATGAGAACATTTAAATAATAGAAATTATATTTACTACTACATTTTGATTTGCCAAACACCTAACTATTAAACTGAATTTAAAAAGTAATGACTTTTACTTACTAGGTGTGCAACGTACATCTTCATCAATTGGATATTTCCAAACCCCAAATTGGCAAGTAATGACTCCTTTCTTCTTTACGATTGTAGATGCATGACTGCACTCTAAGTCAAGCTCACCATCATGATTTATCATGCCTTTGCATTCCGATTTTGGCTTTAGGTATCTCAGCAGTAACGATCTTCGATCAACTTTCTCACAATTACATTGGGCTGCAAATAGATTAAGGTCCACTGATCACATCCATCCACACATCCACATCCACTGATTTACACATTTACACATCCGCTGATTACTGGTTAAAGGCCCTCCTGGAAATGTTTGCTCCGTAGGTTGCCACTCATAAAATCAAGTCGCAGAGACAAAAATAGGCCTAACGGAAGCACAATTTAAATATCTTTCATTTCGTTCTACTTCCATCTTTGTAGGTGCCTTGGTTCAAGAGGAGTAGAGGTACATGCACACAAGCACGCACACACACGCACATCGTATGTTTTTAATGTGGCAGATGATTTAATACAATATGAAAAATAAATCGAAATAGCAATCTATAATGGAAATGTGTTCTGGCAAGCAAATATAGGTGTCGTGCACGAATCCACACAAATGAAGAACAAATATTTTTGCATCGGTTAGGTACAAACGTCCAGAATCCACAAACTTCTCTTTCCTCTAA
Organism: Lithobius niger; assembly: GCA_023313725.1. Lineage (NCBI taxonomy): Eukaryota > Metazoa > Arthropoda > Chilopoda > Lithobiomorpha > Lithobiidae > Lithobius > Lithobius niger. The sequence continues at coordinate 59,083 of JAHWFP010108201.1, forward strand.
GAATAAACTGCAGGGGCATCGTTATTCTAGTGTATCTTATTCGACCAGTGTTGTCTAGTTGTGCTAACGTTAATGGGCCCTAACATTTGCAATGAATACGAATTAGCAACAAGGTACTCAGAAGTAGCTGCAAGGTTCACCATAAAAAAAATGTACATAAAAAAATTAAATTTTTACACAACATTTATGTATTAATATGTATTATGTATTGCTATTTAGATTTATTTTTCATATTTTGTTATATCGTCTACATGATTAAAAACATGATGTGCGTGTGTGTGTGTGTGTGTGTGTACCTCTATGCCTCTTGAACCAACGCACCTACAAAGATGGGAGTAGAACGAAATGAAGGATAATTAAATTGCGATTCCGGTAGGCCAGTTTTTGTCGCTGTAACTTGATTTTATGATCCTCCAATATGCGAAAAAACTGCAAAAGTAACTGTTAAATAAACTAATAACTATTAACAAAAGTAACCTAATTTTTTTTTTAAATATGGAGAGCAATTAACCGCACAGACAATTTTTGGACTAGTCATTTTCCCGAAGAGCAATTATCTGGTGAGCAATTTTCTTAGAGAGCACTTGTCCGTAAGCAATTTCCGGGGAGCAATTTTCGGCGACAGCCCCCCACTTCCTTATTTACACATTGTGTCCCCCCCCCCTATTTTCTATTTTACCAACTCTTACGGTTTTGCCTTTGAAAAGTACCTTTGACAGGCTCCGGAAAACGCATCTAAGGGGTCTGAAGGAGCACTGTAAGCTCCCCCAGCGGTGTCAGGGGCAGGGCCGCGGAAAGCTGAAGCATTTTACGCTATTTTAGTGCCTGTTTCTGCCATTTTTTGGTTTCAGTGAGCACATTTGCAACACATTTTCAAGCAAATTTATTGTGATTTTTCTTATTTGTTCTTCAGGATGACAGGCTTCGGCAAAACTTAATTGTGACTAAATCATGTTTTTTAGACATTTCCTTGGCGAAACAAAATTAATCGAGGTCAATTTAGACTTTTAAGCTATAATGAACGACGATGACCGCTGTGTGCCCCTACCGGCGGCAGAGAATTTTTTAATGGACTATCGTAAAGTGAAAAATTGTGAAATCTTTTTCTCAGTTTTATCCAAGACGATTAGGCCTGGAGATATTATTTTTTTTAAATCCACATTTTAAAGCAGCAGCAACATACTCATAAAATGGAACGTAGAAAGATGAAACCTTTTACTCAGTTGTGTCCAAAACTTTTTGGGTATTTTGGAGTGATTTCGGGGTGATTGGTTGGTGTTGACGCAACTTTCCTAGCTTGAGACCATTAAGCCAGCAACTTGCCACTCAGGCAGTAGGAATCAGAATACGCCTGATAATGCCCTCGCTACAATAACAGATGTCGGTACTGGTAGGGATCGGGGGAGGTAGGACCCGGTTCCCAGACCACCAGTGGGCCGCACCAAGTGCTACAAAGTTTTTGGATTTTGGTACCGGGCATTTTAACTGCGCCACAGTCGCCGGTTCCAAATTCCAAGAGTTTTCGCAGCCATTACCGTTTAGCAGGTACGACTGTTAATAACAATCAGTCTGCGGGTATAATACCATTTGGGTATTATTGGAGAATAGCATCCACATTTGAAATCGACATACTCCATTTTCATTTTTTCTTCTTTGATTTAGGGGACTAAGGGTTGCTTGGGCATCAATTTCGGGACCAGTCTCGTGCTTGGAGGAGTGATAACATGTTACGTGTCCTCCAAAGTCTCGTGGCTGAAAGGAGAACTGCAGAGAATCGACCAGAAATGATCAGTGGCAGCGTTTCAATTACTGACGTGCTACACGGAAGTGTTGTGAAATCTAAGGGGGAAAAAAACGCATCATAAACTTTACTTTCAAACTGACCGAATGATGATGATAATCAGCGATTCATTCAAGTCAATTCCGGACTTGGAATTAATTGATTCAATTCCACTTTTATGGACTTCGTGGAATTGATTCTACGTTGAACAAACAATTCCTGGTTATGAATTCATGAAACTGACTTTATTAATCGTCAATAATATTTTTATAAAATAGAGGGCATTTTTAAAACACCTTAAAGTTACACCAAACAAATCAATGCCAAAAAAAGATTGCGCTTAATTCTAATTAGCTGTGCTATTTTTTTACCCTTTTTTAGTGAACTAGCTGTATCCCCGGCGTAACATACGCCGGGGGGGGGGGGGGATTGAGGCTTAATGGCGCGTCGACAACTTGGTCATTAGCGCCAACCTCAGTCACAGTGCAGTGGTCCGGGTTGCCACTGCACCACACATTACAGAGATGTCATTCAAACCCCTAATCTAAATCTTGTCATACATCTGTACCTCCTGCAAAAATTGAAAAACACCGGACAGGAGGACAGACTTATCGCCCAACTGATGCGCAATGTCATGCGGAAGATGCAACCGACGACGAACACCATCAAGATGGCGACAATCAACAAGTAAGAGCCGGACCGTAAGTGGCCGTCGACACCAAGAACATTCAGGAGGGTCAACCCCCCGCAAAAGGAAACAGTGAGTAAGTCGGGTGTGACCAATTCGCAAACGGGCCAACACAACCTCCTCACGGCGACTGCGGCGACACGCCGAGTGCCACTCCTCGACATACGCCGGTCTAGCCGGTTCCCGCATACCTGAGCGAAATACTGTAGTGGGCAGTATGGAATGAAAAGGGTTCCGACTGCCCCCTGCTTCCTCCTCCGAACTTCCTTGCGGCCTACCCAATTGTATGGTCTGATTTGCCCCATGCCTCCTCCCACCATAACCCCTTTACCGTCCCGCACCACCTCCCCCGTCCCCGACCCGGATTCCCTTATTGAGTGGTCTGAATATATCCAACCCTGATCCCCTCCATTTTAACCCATGCTGATTTGTTTTGTTATGGAAGTTTTTTCAATGGAAGACGCTCAATTGCCCGTTTCTCCGTTCTGATACTAAGCGCAATAAATCCAACAACGGTCGTGCATGCAGTGATTGTTACTGAACCAACTTTGAAACTCAAGTCGGCTCTAAGAGGTAGCATTATTAAAGCAATATTTCGATTGTTACTGATTGTTACAGGCCACACCCGTTTGTTTGACTTTGTCGGTCACTCGCCTTCTTTCATTATAGTGCATAATGATGAATTTGCTTGCCCAACCTAAGCTTATTATATGTATAGAATATAAGAACACGAGGAGTGCACTGAAGTTGAGAGCGATAAGAAGTACATCTGCTAGTCTCTGTAGTATGATCCAATGAATTAGACTGGAACGTTACGTGCGGACTGCCAACCTCCTTTTTACCCTTTCTTCCCAAACATTTAGATTAGGGGTTTGAATAACATCTCTGTAATGTGTGGTTCAGTGGCAACCCGGACCACTGCACTGTGACTGAGGTTGGCGCTAATGACCACGTTGTCGACGCGCCATTAAGCCTCAATCCCCCCCCCCCCCCAAACATTTACTGGTCATGTGACCTGGCTCGGAGCCCTTGGGCCCTCGGCGATCGACGACTAGCATAACAAGGTACAAGCCAGTGCTTCTTTGGGCTCGAACAAGAGTCACTTTGTAAAAACACGTGGATAATTCATTACAAGGAGTAAAAAGTTAACCCGTATTTCGAAGAATGTAAGATATTAACCTCGATTGTTAAAAGTAAACTGCTAGGAAACAGAATTACATAAAAAGCACTTGTAGAATGTTACAAAGTGTAAGCCGAAAAGTGCACAAATATACATTAAAATTGGAAATCGCAGTTCATCTCAGAGTTATTACTTGCTTCTCTGGATAATAGCTCTGAGTTGACCGAAACGTTGACATTTAATTTATATTTTTGCAATTTACGGTTTTTCTATGTAACATTAGAAAACAGAATACAGCCTTGCTGGAATTCTTCACCTGGAAGCTACCATACAGGTTATGTATAATTTCTTAATTTTTCAAGAAGCACTACGTTTGCACGAGGAGAAAACAAGGCACCTTTTAATTTGTCTTCATTTTCAAAGTTAAAATTATGCCATTTGCTACATAATGGCATGATACCGTGGGTTAGAACATCGCATGTTTTTTGATAACATGTCTTTCAGGTTGCATTGAATGTATACAAATAGGTTAGGTGGATCCATTCAGTACTAAGTAGCAGCTTGGAAGCCAGTGCGAGATATTTGCGAGATGCAGTATCAAGGCAATGGCCATTTTTTAAAACTCAAACTCGTGTGACGTCACTGTCATGTTCCACGCCATTTGTACTGGTTCATGCATCCGATTGGCTGTTGATTTTGCTTGACTAATTGAATGAATCGACACAAAGACAGACTATAACGAACAAATACTAATTATCAAACACACGCCGGACTGTTCCAAACGTTTATTTGTTAAAGTTAATTACGATGGCTAAATCTAGTCGACAATGTGACTGAAAATATGCAACGTTTGTTGTGTTACCAGACTGGCGGTACCCTAACAAGCGGGCATTACCGAAGTATGGCACTGTTTAGGTTTCGAAGCAATGACGTCACCATCTCTGGCATCTTGTGTAAACTTGCACTGGTGTAGTCGGCAACAGGAAATAGCTCTTCTATTGCCCTGACACGTAGCATTGAGTGGATCGACCCAATCGGATTTTTTTTTATGTTTCATAGAGTGTGAACTCATTTTTTACATTACCTGGAACACAAGATATTTTGTCATGTGACCAATCACCATCTTCACAGCTGATGAGAATCTTGTCATGTATTTTAGCAACATGTGAAGGTGAGTAGCCAGATTGACACGTAACTTCAGCTTCCCTTTTATGCTTAACTAATTCTCCAGCAAAAACCTACAATTACAAACGTAAACAACGCATACAGTTATTGGATTTTGACATTTTGTAGCCAACCCCCCAAAAATGAAAAAAATAACCCAAGACTTATGAAAAAAAAATGGTAGCGACAAAGAGGCTCGTAAGGCAGAGCTTGTTGGCTTAACGACGTATCCATCATCACCCAACTACATGTCCCATCTTTCTTTCTTGGTTGCGACCCTGTGTATTAATTATTGTGTAACGACTATCCGGGAAAACATACGTTGAAAATAGGACGTTTAGGTTTTAACGTATTAAATAGGTGAAAAAATATTACACTAAAAAAATCAGTCCGGGCATGAAGCAACTCCGTGTGCACCAGCGTTAAAATGATCTTCAACCTGGGAAGGAGATGACTCTTCCCACCAAGCCCGTTGGGGAAGAAACTGCATAATAAAATCAGTCCAGGCATGAAGCAACTCCGTGTGCAACAGCGTTAAAATGATCTTCAACCTGGGAAGGAGATGACTCTTCCCACCAAGCCCGTTGGGGAAGAAACTGCGTAATAAAATCAGTCCAGGCATGAAGCAACTCCGTGTGCACCAGCGTTAAAATGATCTTCAACCTGGGAAGGAGATGACTCTTCCCAC
>JAHWFP010108201.1:64532-76461 GCA_023313725.1 Lithobius niger
AAGGAGATGACTCTTCCCACCAAGCCCGTTGGGGAAGAAACTGCATATTTCACCTCCTCAAGGAACGCCAGTTATACGCATGCTGTAGAGAAGGAGTCTTTTATCTTTGCTGTGGAAAAAGTAATTTCTCGCCATTGTTAATGAACTAGCCTGGAACCGAAAAATGAAACCCACAACTTCTTTCTCAAACGACCCTTTGACCCCATGAAGTGGTAGTTACATCATAGATACTTCCATATCCTATGGACGTGTACGCATTTCATGCATTCCTGTTGCTACCAAATAACTGGTCACAAGCGTGTTAATTCTAGATTAACTGACACCCACAGTAAGATCAAGCAGTCCTTTTTGCTTGAAATCACTGCTTAGAATTGCGAAAATGTTTTTTTTTTTAAATCTATTTGGGTTTTGCTATACCATTTCTACTTGTTTTCATTTCCATTTATTTTAGTTTGTTTCTGTTTGGATTAATTATTCAGTGTTTTTATTGTTTTATTGGTTGAGAAAATTATTTAATTTTTGTACACTGGCATACACTTTGTTCAGGTAGCGAACATTTTTGATGAGGTTTCAGCTTTTCCCGATCTGATTTTCGAACGAAAAGTGTTGGGGGAGTTCTCGACGTCTGTGGCACCATTTTCTAGTGGAGAGGGCTGTGAAAGTTGTGACAGTGTGGCGTTAACGGGGGCCATGAGTGTTAAAATATGCATAACTTGATTTATGTTCGGCTCCACACAACAAATTTTATAATATTACGCATGTTTGTTTTAATTACTCATGCTCATGTTCAATCAAATAAAATTTCATGCAAACATTTTGGCATTAATCTGTTGGAGGTAAAAATAAATACAATGTGGAGAAATAGCATGCATTACATACTTGCTTAGAAGCCACATGGAATATTGCTTGTTTGATGTCGGGTACACTACAACTGCGAGTTCCTACAAATAATAAACAATATTAAAAAAAAGTTTATGCAATTCATATCAGCACTCTTCGACGGCATTTGTTACGTTAATAGTTAATGAACTTTAACGACTTATAACGGTATACTGACAAAAAATATGACAAGACTCTGCAAATAAACAAGATAGCAACATTTGCTCTCCAAAAAAGTAAGGGATTTAAACTATGTAACGTGTACAGCTATCCAGAGTAAACTTATTGATGAACAAACAGTTTACAAATTTAAAACTTACAATAAAACAAACTGCAGTTTATATTAACAAAGCTAAGACTTTTACACTAACCTTACTTAGCTGACGAAAGGAATGACCTCATTGCCCTTTTTTTGGTGTTGTTGTCATGTTTTCATCCATTAATTCTGACAACTCTTTTCTGGTTTTGAGGAGGAAATTTAGGAGGTTCAGAATGAATTTGGCATAATGCCATTTGGCGATTTCTTAAAGATTGTTCGTGATGAGCAGAAATATAATTCCGAAGAAAAAAGATATTTTAGTTTAAGTGTGGCAGAACATGAAGAAATACAGGCTAACGCAACTTGCCTGATAAACGTAACCATAGTATCCCAACTCAATTGTTTTGGGTTCAAGCAAAGGTATTGAGAAAGTTTTTTATATCACGTGCATTTCACGGTCAATGTCTCAAATAATTTCAAAGTCCTGTTTAGTATTCATAGACTCAATACCACTGAAAATGGTATAACCCTTGAGTTATGTTTCATCTTTATGTTAACTAACTACCTCTAATCCATAAAGCATTAAATAGTCCGTAAACTATTCCATTAATCTTGGCACAGAATAATAAAATCTATTTACAAATCCTCACACCAACACAGCCTTTCTTTGAAACTTTTAAACCAATATTAGCTCCACAATGCTTACCATGTCACTGGATACTGTAGAGGTTAATTGTTTAATTGTGCCACAGTGGAATCGGCACTTAGTGAAAACAACATCATTTTCAAATTTTGGTAACCCTTTTTTCGACTTCCCAAATATTGGAGAAATGTAACACCCCCAAATGTCCTCATTTGTAAAAATATTCCTGGTGGCCCCCGATAAAAATATCGGATTTCTGATATTAAAGTTAGCTTCCCAAAATTAAAGTCGGAATTCCTCAGGAAAACGTAATTATTAATATAAATGGTACTAGTTGTGCCCGTGCGCATGCTGCGCATCCCCCCCCCCGCCTACCTCCAGGTGTTCGGTCTTTGCTTTTAAATTTACCAAACCGAAGACCGAACATGTGAATGCCTCCCACATAATGCCCTCTCTCCGACAATTACTTTAACCCACAATCCCCACACTCCTGCCTCCTCCCAGATTCGCATACGTGTCCCGGATTCGCACACGTGTCCCCCCATACACGCTTGGCCTACTCCCCCTCCCCGAAAATGTCGCCCCGTGACATCCTCCCTTCGGTGCAGCCCCGGAAAGGTCGCTGGCGAGTGTTTGGCTGAAGGCTAAAAAAAAGCCCTGATAAATCCAGCATTCAGTAAGCAAATAACCCAATGTTTAAGTTAAACCTTTGAAACAATTCACCTCGGTACCGTGCATGGCGACATTGTTGCAAGCAACGATTGTTGGAACCCACTTAAAAACAATTCAAGTCTTTTCTGGAAGTGAACATTTAGGAAATAAATGCGCCTTTCCATCGCATCAGGCTGATAATTTCGAGGCCAATTGGAGGGCCTCGAAATTAAGAACCAATCGTCGTTTGGTTTAAAGTTGTCTGGTTTTAGTAGACACTGGTTGTTGTTTTTTTTTCTGAAACGCCGACAATGGCACAGTCCACGCGACTAAAACTTTGTTGGCCGCTTTGGCACCACAACAATACCAAAAAACGAACCCAAAAACGGTGCGGCAGGTCTGGTAAGTGGCGCCATCTCTTCGAAGACTTTGTAAAAAGTGTTATAACCCGAACTTGTAGTCCAAGGCCGTCAATAGACGGCGACATGGCAGGTTTGGTAAGTGGCGCCATCTGACCGAAGACGTTGGAAAAGTGTCCCAACCCGAATTTGAAGGCGAATCCCGTCAACAGATGTCACTACAGGGTGGGGTACTTGATTGTACGACGAAATGGCGTGGCCGTTGACTTGGCCGCCTGCTGCCTATTATATATGTAGATGCTAGGTGAATAAGCTGACTAACATGTAGGTACCACTATTATATGATGGAAGCTGAGCGTTTTCCTATTTTTAAGTTACGCTGAATTGTTTCACAGATGACGTCATCATCCGTTGGATAACTCCAGACACCATACTGACATATAATAAATCCTGCCTTCTTCAGTACTGAATCAGAATGGCGGCAAGTCAATGTTAAGTTGAAACCATGGTTGACTATACCAGAACATGGACCTTCCTTCAAATGGCGTCGAAACATGTCCTTCCAGTAAATGTAATTACAGTCACATTGCGCTGAAATATTAAAACAGTATAATTTCAAATCAGCCTACAAAAGTAAAAATGTTAAAAATCTTATCTTTGAGATTATAAAGTCATTGATTTCCTTATTAACCAGTCAAGAACTAGGGAAGTTTACAAGTTGTAGCATGGTTGACTTCTAGTTTTTGTTATTAGAGGGAGCGTGCTGGGTAAAGACAATGGCTTTACTAAAAGTATGTGAAGTTCTTTTGGGGCGTCAAAGGTATGACTTAATAATCCTGACTTACCTCCTGAATGGCAACATTGTCACCTGCCACTTACGGTCCATCATCTGCTTGTGGAATGTCATCATTTTGATGGTGTATCACCATTAACAGCAAGAAATACCATATCAACTGCATAATGGCTCTGTTCCCCTGTCCGGGGTTTTGAATTTGTTGTACAACTCTTCCATTGTTGCAACAGTGGATTCATAAAGACGCCCTGCTGCAACATTGAAACCGTTGTCTTACCACTAGTAAGAACCACTAACAGGCTTGGGGTTCTTACTTACGTAAGCAAGAAAAAGAAGGTCTTTGGCTCTTACTTAAGTAGCAAAAATACATCGCTGTCAATGTTTACGTATCCCAAATCGTTTCTAACGCATTATTAAGCTATTTCATACATTAAATTAACAATTACTAATTTTACAGATAAGAAAAACGAATTCCAGGCATAGAAAACGAAGGCGTGGTATTCGCCTTACGTGAGTAAGAAAACGAAAGCCTTTGGTTCTTGAATATTTAAGTAAATCTACTGCCGCTATCAATGGTTACTTTATCAATGTTACCAACAAAATACGTTTATTGCAGCAGAAGAAAGACGTGAAGGAAGATTAAAAATTAATTGAAATAAACAAATCGGGCATTTATTGCAGTTACTGAGTTTTAAAAACGGAGTTGGAGCAAAGAACATTCCAAGCAACAATGGCTCATTATACTATCACAACAATAGCTCGGTAACTAATAATGCAAATCGTTGTAGAAATATATTTGACGATGGTTCTGCAACGATGGGCTAACACTGTTACTTTATTGGAACAATGGCTCGTTCAATAACCATTCAACTCATCGTTGTACAAATATGTTGGACGATGGCTTTCGGCAACAATGTGGTAGACTAAGGCTTTCGCTTTATTGCCCTCTTGGCTTCACCATTCGGGTATACAGCGAAAGTCTTACCACATTGTTGCCGAAGGCCATCGTCTAACTTATATTTGCAGGAGGTGCCAACGTATGATAAGATATAGATTTGGGTTTGTTTAACATCTCTGTAATGTGGCCGTTTGGCTCAATGGTAGCCCGGACCACTGCATTGCAACAGAGGGAAGCGAATGCCCTAGCTGTTGACACGCCATTAAGCCTCAATTCCCCCATCAATATTACCTCATAAGTTACCGCATTTCAGACTCCAGCGTGAAACATTATAATTTTTCCTATCAAATGGTTCCATCAAATGTCAAATGTCAAATGTCAAATGTCAAATGTCAAATGTCAAAAATGTGTATGAACGTATATTGTACCACTGAAATATTTCATAAAACAATCGTATGTAGGAATTAATATGATGGCATTCATTTACACAACGCAATTAAAAGTTACAGCTCAGGTATTAAGGTACTTGCGGTACTTAAGGTGTATTGACATAAATTACTATAATTTCCGTGAAAATCCACCGAAGAAATTTATCCATATTGCAGTCGTATGTTCCACCATGCCTGGGTGAACAGAACCGAAACTAAGACAGGAACCTACTTTTATTCGTATTGTGAAGCCAGGAAATAATCAATAACCACTAATTACTAATTCTCTGGCATGTTGCCTATGATTGACTCATTGAATATGTTAATTTGTTTGAAGCCTGCTGCATTCAAAAAACTCCACTATCAGAGGTGCACTAGTAGTGGAATTTTGAACACCTTTAAATAGCCTTCTTCTTCGGCTTTTTCATCTTTACGTCAATGACTTCTACAGCTCGAAATGAAGCGATGTCTTCCTCCTTAATTAAAAATATTCTAAATTTTGTTTCTGGTTTTATGTGATTTTACATACGTGATTCTGGTATTGTGCTGTATTGGTGTTCCCACTCGTGTTCACGTACTCGTTTTGAAAATTGGAAATAGGCCATTGGCGAAAATCATACACTAGAATATGAAGTAGTACAATAAGCTACCTGTACTTACCCGGCACACATGATATTCCTTCACGGGACCATTTTCCATCGTTGCAATTTGTTAACATTTTTCCTGAATATATAGACGACCTGTCTGATGGAGAATAGCCATCGTCGCACATCATTTCAGTCGCTTTCCCATGCATTACTTCTTGCCCACCATAAACCTACAAAATTATCAATATATATCTAGCAGTTTATTTTCCAAGCAACCTTTATTTCATAAAGCATGTGGAAATCAAGAGATGTGTAAAGCGAATAAATAGAATAACTGCACATTCCAATAAATGAAACATCTATAGTGGAAATGTTGGCTTCACAGCTGTGCTGTCTTGCATTGTATTATTCAGGCAATCGCGCAATAACTAAGATTCTCTATGTGTTATTATCTTCTTCTTATACTCAAGCAGTTGTGTCTTTGCTAAACTGCTGCTATGTAATTTTTATACCATTCGGATAGACTTTTAAAACACTAGAATTGAAGAGATAGATGTTTCTACCTCTTGTGTGCGGATACCCTGATATGTATGACCGTGAAAATAACTCCTGGTATGATAAACCTATAAACTTCGTCTTGATGCTGCTATGGAACTAACATAGTCCCTTACACAAAACCGAATACGAATGAGTTTTCTTGCCCTTTTTTAGTCAGCACTGACGTCTTGTGTATAAGGTGAGAGATGTCAAATGCTTTAAGAGGACGTCTGGGAGAGACCAACTATTAGTACTAGGACAACGAAGCCTGGAAGATGTTTTCAACAGAAAAATGGTCTAACACGTGTTGCATGAAACTTTTTATGAAATTACAACCTAACATAAAATCTTGCTCACCAGGCTATATTTGACTGTCTGTAACATTAGTCACCAAGATCAAGCAATGTTGACGGATTCCTCACTGGCAGATCATGCACTGCTCCTGGCCGTTGAATTATCAAAAAATATTTAACATTATACTACGTTAAATGACAAAATCTATAGAATGCAGAGACAAAAATCTTTTCAAAGGAACAGCAATTTTCAGTTCCAATGCCGATGACGCCCTTCCCATCTTGAATTTGGTTAAAGCAGTTTCAACCTTGCGTCTGCCTCAGTTTCCGATTTTGGCACAGCTCCCACTTCTGCTAAAAGTGTTTTTCTTACGGAATCTCCGAACTTTCGACTTTCTGGCCGCAACGTAAATTCTGCTTCGCATTCCACCGGATTCGGATCAGGAATTGCTGTAGCTTCTGATTTGCACAATCGGACATCAAAACGCTTTACGCACAAAGCAAGAATAATACCCTTCTAGGTAGAGATGTTTTAGCTATTGTAATTATGCCTCCCCTTCCTGCGCACGTGTCGAAAGCTTGCCTGGAAAGCCCACTGATAATTGGAACGGTCGCCATATTTATAAATCTGTTTTGAGTGACGTGTGTCCATATCACACAAAACAGAAAGTAAAGGATCTTTATTTTCACTATATTTTGGATCTAGCAAGACGTTTTCAGAGTGTTTGGGTTTTGTTAGTTCAATGTTGTGTTTTTACCAAAGGTGGCAGCGATTCTAGCACGTTCCAGTTTAGAAGTTGATTGCAGCATCAGACACCACTCCATTTTGAAGTTGACTTTTGCTATCCAAAGGCAAGCAGTGTCCTGGACATTGCAATATTTCTCACGGCAAACTCACCTGCCCCCACCTTCCTTCAGTCTCCTCCAGACCTACAAGCACCCATTTCCCAATGAAAGGGTAACTACGACATATGCATGGACACGTACTGGCATTCAATCTAATTCTGAAAAAGTTTGGAATAATTTTACAAGGACTCATGGCCTCCAATGTCGTAACTGCCGTATCGCCCACCTAAGCAGCAAATGTAATGTCCGACACAGTTTATATTCTTGCTGACCACGAGATGCTAGCAAGACACACAAAAAATCTGACGTGTAACGAGAGACTGACAAATTAATTGCCACGACAACCATCAACATTGACGGTTAGGACTGCACTATCCTGCTAAGAAGGTATCATCGGATCAAATTTGTGGACTCCACTTTAAGTTTTACACAGGGGTTGAGTCGGACAAGCTATCTCTGTTGAATGTAAAACTTGCTGTCATCACGTAGAGAGCCTCGTGTCGTTTCGGCGTCTACCAGCAAGAAAGGGATAAAGGATTTCTTACAGGCACATTTTAATCACAAGTTTTCATACTTTTGCAAATTATGCCTAGCGACTTGTATATACACGGGAAAAATCACCAAATTGTTGATTTGTCGAGCCCTCAAAATGACCCAGTCCACAGTTACCTCAATGACCTAATTGACAAGCAACTTTCTTTCCTTTCATTCACTTGACTGGACGACGCCATATGTAGCATTATGGTGCTCGAGAAACCCTATTTTTTCTGTTAGTCTGACGTACAAAATACATTTAAAATGGTACCCCTTTTCCACGGTTGTGAAACCTTCATTTCTTAAAATTAAAGAGCTGTTGTTTGGCTCACACTCAACCCCGAAGTGCTTTGATCTGCTAATTATGGCTGTATGTTGGGCGTTGCATCACAACTACAAGAATACAAAAATTGTACACCTGACAGATTTCCTGACAGTTGACTCTGGTGAGATAAACTATCTACACCCCATGGTCGTGGTGTTGCAGGTTTTCAATGGCTACTCTTAAGACAGTACATTCCGCCAAAGAAGTTTAAACGCTACAATAACAATGAAAAACTACTTTTTTTGTAACACATGACATTAACTACAAATCTTAGCTCAAATATAAAATTTGTAGGTACGTTTTCCTAGGAAAATTACAATATCTGTGTATGTGTAATAAGTAGCCCTTGGAACCTTGGACCAGACAGATTTTTTGTTGGACACAATGTTAGCCTCTAAGACAATTTTCACATCGTGAAAAATGAAACTAAACTACAAATCTTAGCTCAAATATAAAATTTGTAGGTACGTTTTCCTAGGAAAATTACAAAATCGGTGTATGTGTAATAAGTAGCCCTTGGAACCTTGGACCAGACAGATTTTTTGTTGGACACAATGTTAGCCTCTAAGACAATTTTCACATCGTGAAAAATGAAACTAAAACCAAAATTCACACAATCTGATTTTAACTTAGGATGTTGAATAGCGACAAAACTGCCACAAATAATCTTTATATGCTCTATATGTGGAGCACTTACTTGATTTGAATCAACATTAAAATATGCGTGGTGCACTTCTGGAAGTGTACAGTTGCGCTTATCTGGAAAAAAAATAAAGAATTTTTTTCTCTTGTGAAGAAAATGAATTTTCTACAAAAAAGTAGTTTGACCCCAAGACAGGCGTAAATTTAAATATTTGTATTAAATCACTACCTAAGAAATCAATCTGCAACTACAAATGAATAAATGAATCAAATTAATAAAAACTGCATAATTGATAATCGCTGTAAAGTGAGAATCACATGTTCGACATTAATAAGAATTAAACACGGTAAATTAATATTAGTGTAAGGGGGCTGTAGGAGTATGTAGTAGCTAGGCAGTTGAAAGCTTACAGTGGGTTATTTTTTAGCCATGGTTGGCTGGAATTTATTGAAATGAAAATTCAAGGATTTGCTGGGAGAACACCATGACAGAGACTCTTGCTTCGTTTTTGGCTTCAAAAATTCGTGGAGAGAGTTTTATATGCCGTTAACGTGTTGGAGCTGTTAAGAAGTATTTTGATGATTTCGATTTTACCCATTTCTAGCTACAATGCTTCACCATCGTATGGTATTTCTAAGAGTTATTAACTTATTCATACTTAATGCGATTATTATTTTTTTAATGAACGTCGAAGTAATTGTAGTCAAGAGCTACATAGCAAAGCAAGTAAAGCAAACAAAGTGAACAGCTTGAAACATTAATTAACATTTCGAGTCAAGTCAGACTCATTACCACAAGTAAAACAACTTAAAATGTCAAAAAGGTTAGAAAAAAAGTCCTTATACATTTATTAATGATCATCTTTATTTTCCAGGAAACTTTGCGACACAGGAAACTTTGTTGCATTGATTATTCTTTTTCTCAATTCTTTGTCTCACGTTTTAGATAAATGAAAAGAAGTATGACCTAGACGGTTCTTTACGGTATTGGAATAAATCTTTTGTAATTGTAAAAGTTTGAAGGCAACACACGAACTGAATGGGCAAGAATGAATGGAAGGGCATTTGTTCAGTTTAAATCGTGGCCAGTTAGATTTTCACTATTTGATTGTTTGCTTGTTTTTGTTGTTGGTAAGCTTGTGAAGTTGAAAAGGCATGGAAATTATTATCATTGTTGATGGAATTTTATATTTGTTTATTTTGTGAATGATTGCAGTGAATTTTCTGCAAGAAATCTTTGGAAATTTGTTTCAGGAAATGATGTAAAGAATTTTTACAAATTAATAAAAGTATTAGGTTATTAATTATAATATTATTTACATTAATATTATGTAATGGAATTATTTATTATTTCCAAGAAGTTTAATTTAGTTTACATTTCTTTACTGCATTTTATTACATTAACCATGTGTTAGTTGCAACTGATTTTTTTATTCATTTACTTTTATTTAAAAAACTTAAATGCATACTATAATTTATTAGTTATTAAAAATTCAAATTTCAAATTTGATCTTCCTTGGTGATTGTTATTCATTTAATTTGTTATATTTGTGTTTGAGGTTTAATGGGTAGCAGAAAATAGATGGCTTGTATGGCAATAACTATTGGGATGATCTGAATGTTGGTATTTATGTATATTTGGTCTGTTTTGGTGTGGTGAGAACAGCACATTTGCTGTCTAAACCTTCAGGAATAGACTTCCCTAGTGACGATGATGTGGAAGGTACATCAGATCCACTTACAGATTTAAATATTCCTCGTTTTAATGATTACTTCAGTCTATTTTTTGGGGGAATCGCTGATTTTATCCGTTCTCAATTCTGGCATTGATTGACCTTTCTAATTCTTTAAACAAGATACGAAATAAAACTAAGGACTTTTTAAAACTGCTACTAACTTAGAGCACAGGTGGCATTTATGTATTTTTGGTTTGTTTTGGCGTGATGAGAACAGCACATTTGCTGTCTAAACCTTCAGGAATAAACTTCCCTAGTGAAGATGATGTGGAATGTAGATCATTTCCACTTACAGATTTAAATATTCCTCGTTTTAATTATCACTTCAGTCTATTTTTGGGGAATCGCTGATTTATCCGTTCTCAATTCGGGCATTGATTGACCTTTCTATTTTTTTTAAAACAAGATACAAAATAGAAATTAGCATTTTAAAACTGATACTAACTTATAGCACAGATTAAGTCCTCTTCATTCGGGTAAATCCATTGGCCATATTCACATTGTATAGATCTTCCCCTTTGCAAGATCATCCGTGCATAACGACATTGCAAGCCTACAGAGTGGCCATGGTCTACGTTTCCGGCACAAGAGCTAGGTATTACGAATCTTTGCAGCAAACCGTTGTCTCGAAGATGTTCACAGTTACATTGTGCTGGAAGACAAAACAGTTGCTAGTGCAAAAGTAGATAAAATGCCAACCAAGAAATGCCCTAATTAAAATACATGACCTTGATAAAATTAAAATAACACTCACCTCACCTTAATAGTAAAGAATCATTAGAAAGTCAAGTAGTGCAAAACAAGATATGCAAATAATACAGAAAAACCAACAAATCCTTAAATAAATCAGCTAATACTTAAATAAACGAACCCTTCACAGTTTAATGAAAAGTACGTGTTTGAAAAGAGATTGCAAAAATCAAAATGCAAATAAAACCTTTTGGGTAGGTAGAAGTAAAAAACTTCAACTCATAAAGTTATGAAGAATATTGTTTTCATGGCTAATGGTTTCCTGTATACCCATCCTCCCCACCCAACACTGGATTCGTTTCCCGGTGTGGAAGATATTTATAATTTTAAGGTCTTATTGGAATTCTAATTTCTGGCTTTGCTTAATTTCTGCATGGTCCTGCCTGTCGCATTGAGCAGTTTTCATTCGTCCTGTTTTATTACATACGAGTCATTAAGAAACTTAGGGCCACCACAAGAAGAGACTGAAAGTTTCTTTTTATGGTTAAGTGTGACTACTTAACAGGTGGGTAAATGAATCAGTAGTCAGGTATGCTTTCAGGCCCATGAATCACTGTAATGATGACACATGAGACCTCTGAACCAACCCAACTGACGACCCATGCATGGTAACAACCAAGTTTGATCAACCATACCAACTCGTAAATTTTAGAATTCCATGATGAAAAACAGAATGATGAAAGAATTCCCCATCTGTTTGGCTTCCTTTAACTTACAGTCATTATATTTGAAATTACACAATTTCAAATATAATGACTGTAAGTTAAAG